>JAJIBD010031114.1:0-16282 GCA_021461705.1 Cryptotis parvus | reverse complement strand
ATCAAAATCTAAAGGTTAAGGTTCCTGGAGAGTAGCTCCCAGGTCTGTTAGGATGCTTCACACATGAGGCTACTGAGCAGCAAAAACCTTCCCAGGCTGTAAGCACTGAACCATCTGTCTACTTGATCACAGGAAGTGTCCCCTTGACTCCCTAAGCATGGCAGTCCCCACACCAAACCAAAACCTAATGAACAAATACAAATGTGGGGAATGAATGCTTATACATACGCGGAGAAGATCTGGTTCCATCCAAGGTCATTCAGGAGAGGGATCACGCTGGGACTCTCATGGTGTTCCTTAATATCTAGAGAGATCTAGTTTTCTTAGGGCCAGCATGCTCAACATTTTAAAGTCAAATTAAGTCTTCGCAGGTCTATTTTCTACGTGGTAATTCTGGCAGCATCTCTGACCTGCACCGATGCCGAAGCACCAACCTCCAACCCCGAGTTGCAGCCCGCAGAAATATTTCCAGCTCTTGCCAGATGGCCCTTTAGAGGGAGCACAAACCTCCCCGTGAGAGAGCCCTGAGTTATACTTAGACTGAAATCTGGCTGCTGCTACTTTGAGTGATGCCATCTCAACATGTTTCGCAACCTCTCAAAACTTCAAAATCCTCCCTATAAATGAAAAATGCAGTAGGCATGGTGATTTTGTTTGCCTTGGGAATCGCTCTACCTCCCACTCCAAACTATTTGGTCCCAGTTGGAATGGTCGCTGCCCTGCCATCTATAGCCGGTAAGCATTTTAGCCTAAGAACGGGCAGTTGACGGCAGCGAGCCTGAGCCCTTCCTGGGATTTTGAACCAAACTGAGAAAGTGTCAGAGCCTTGCAGGAAGAAAGCCAGTGACACGACACTCCTGAGCTATGGGGAAGTCAGCATGCCCTGATGCGTGGAAGAAGCCAGCTGCAGAGAGAAAATGAAGACAACACAGAGAGGGAGGGGGCAAGAGAGTAAGAGACAAAGCGAAAGGTGAAAATAGCTTCCTCCGCCCCTGCCGCCATGGTCGCTGAGCCGGGGGTGACTAGACTCATGCACACAAACAAGACTTTTCATCAGTCAAGCATGCCAGGACCTGTCTTTGCGGGGCTGATTTGAAGGCGGTGGGCAAGTACGATGCATGTCAAGGGTTTATTAGCACAGTGCCCGATCCAGTCAGAGCCTGGCAAAGAGCACTTCTTATTTCACCTCATCGGTCTCATTCTTCCTCTGGTAAACTTTGCATCTCCAGAAAGTTTAAGAGCATGTAATTCACCCTGCTTTCTTCCAAGCTTATGTGTCCTGGGCCTCACACAGTCTCCTTCCCCTGGCTCCAGACTTAGTTGACTCAGTGACCTTCCTCCGCCTTCTTCACTATGGAAGATCGCACAAGACAGGCATTGGGCCAGTCTCCTATCCTGGCAGCAAGAACCTTATATCTCCTTTGCTTTAAACCTTTCGTGCCTGGCTCTGCGTTGGCCCAGAGGAACCTTCCATCACTGCTCTATGTGCCCAGTTGTTGCCTCTGCTGAGACTAGTCTGTGAGCACATTCATCTTCACACTTCCCTGTCCCGAACCCCGGGTAGCGTGAACAGATGTGTATGCTGTTAGCTTGTAGACAGGGAGGTGTAACCAGGCACTGTGCAAAGCACAGTGGGTGGTAAGGCCGCGCAACATCATGCGCGAAGTCACCTAGAATGTCTGTCAGAAAGTGTAATCAAGACTTAAGATCACCAGCCAAGGGTGCCCTCTTCAGGATGCTTCCTTCCGCTTTACTCACCCTGGCTCCAAGGCCCTAGGGGTGGCAAACTCACACTCCACCCCATTTTCTGCTGGAAAGAAGCTGCTCCAGCTAAGCTGTTATGTTTCTCTCTGGCACAGCCTGGATGTGAGCAAGGCCAACAACTCAACTTCTTTCACTCTGGATTTGGAATCAGGAATACCAGAGACTAGTCCTGGTTATAGGGGAAGGGAGCACATTGACCAGCTGATACTAAAGTGGTTATTGTTTTATTTTTTGGTCATACGTGGCAATGCTCAGGGCTACTCCTAGCTCTGCACTCAAGAGTTACTCCTGGCACTGCTTGGGACCATAGCGAATGCCTGGATGGAACATGGGTTGGCCCCGTTCGCAAGTAAAATGCTCTGTCTGCTGCATTATTGTTGTGGCCCCTATAAACTGTTTTTATTGTTTTTCATCCCAAAATGGGGGAACCTCATGCCTCCTTCTTGCTTCTTTTTTTTGGGGGCAACACCAGCAATGCTCAGGGCTTACTCCTGGCTCTGCACTCAGGATCACTCTTGGCAGGATTTGGGGACAAAAACGCTGTTGTGCCTGAATGCAAACCAAAGCGGCCAAAAAAGCCCCACCATGTTTTCTGTAGTTCCTCTCGGTTCCTAAGCTGACATAAAGTTTAAATCGCGCCGAAAGTCCAACAGACTAATATGCCCAATGTCCTTTCTAAAGAAAACCTACAATTGTGGTTTGCAGTTCTCTCCCAAGTCACACCAGACGTGATGTCTGCCTCTCTCCCAAGTTACAATAAATATGATGCGCTTCTCTCTCCCTGGTCACACCAGATGATGTGTGCCCTCTCTCCCAAGTTACAGCAAACGCGACGCGTGCTTCTCTCCCAAGTTACAACAAATGTTTTGCTCTCTCCCAAGCTACACCAGATGTGATGTGTGCCTCTCTCCCGTTATACCAGATCGCCACGCAGTAGTGATCAATGTCCCAACAAAGACCACCTAGGCTTACATCAGGTTGGCCCATCATGTAGGAAATGGCTCATGTGATACTATCCAAGACTTCCATACAGCGCAGGACGTGACATCCTTGAATCAGAACCATGGTTTTGTGATGAAGACACGGTGGAATGTACAATGCTGGCCAGCTATCCCTGCATGAGAGGGGACCCTTATGTACCCAGTCCCCAGTTCAGCTGGGAGCTCTGGTCCTGGGGAGCACTTTGTCCACTAGAGCATGAGTTCTGACACTTTCTTCACTGATTATTTACCGATTTTCATGCCCTTAAGAGTTTAACACACAGTTTGTAAGTTGCATTTTAGATTGCAGTAATGTAACTCAGTTTTGTTAAGCTTGATGAATCCTAGATCCTGGGTAAATTGAAGACAGGAGTCTGAATTTTCACAGTACTCCTGCCTCTAATAAACAGCTGGCTTGGGTCCGGAGTGGCAGCCCAGCCGGTAGGGCGCTTTGCCTTTGCATGCGGTCGCCCATGTCGCTCGGGTTTAACACCCCAGATCCCATATGGTCCCTCAGTACTTCCGCTGTGAATAATTCTTGAGTGCAGAATCAGGAAGAAACCCCTGAGTTACTGCTGCGTGACCCAAAGGCAAAAATAAATAAATAAATAAATAAATAAATAGCTACATTTTTTGCAAAGGGGGAGAGCACACCCAGCAATGCTCAGGTTACCCTTGCTCTGTACCAGGAATTACTCTTGGTGGTGTTCGAATATGAGATGTTGGGGATCAACCTGTCATCTGCAGGGCAAGGCGCGCCTTACCCCTGTGCTATCACTCTAACCCTGCTTCAACTACTTTCTACTCGAAGCTATTTTGGCTCAACTCTAAATCTTTTTAAAGTGTTAGCACATAAATATCATATCCCCTCCTTTGGGGGTAAATTTCAGAAAGTGGGAATCTCCATTTCAACTGAGGGGACTCTGAACTCTATTTTGATTTTTGGGGGTTGGGGGAAACACCCAGCTATGTTTAGGAGTGACTCCTGGCTCTGCACTGAAGAATTACTCCTGTGGTGCTTGAAGAACCATATGGGATGCTGCATCTGAACCCAGGTCAGCTGCAAGCAAAAGTAAGTGCCCTCCCCACTCTACTATTTTCTAACCCCTATTTTATTATTTTTTTTGCAGCAGGGGGGGTGGAAGCACACTCAGCAAAGTCCTCAAGGCTAGTCCTGCCTTTGTGGTTGGAAGTGACCCTGGAGCAGCTCAGTGTACCATTAAGGTGCTGAGAATTGAACTGTAGTCCACTGCATTAAGAGGAGTGTCGCACTCTGTGCCCTCTCTCTCGCCGGTGCTATCACTCTGGGCCTGCTCCACTTTTTACTGAAGCTACGTAGGTCCCAACCTCATCTCTCTGACCCTCTAGTTTTTAATTTAACTCCAAACTGTACTTCTTTGGGAGATCAATACAACATAGTTCTGGTGATGGGAATCTGGGTGGAAAGTAAAAGGTGCGTTCAGGTGTCAGGATGGGAAGCAGCCTCTACAACAAGGACTAAATAACCAGATAGTCAAGAAACATCCTGCAAAGCAGCAGAGACTTAGAACATGCAAAAATTGCCCCAATTAACAAGCCCCTCGCATGTGTTTAGTCTCTTCACAATTTACTAAGCACCTCCCACAGGCATTATCTGTGGTAGTCCTCCTCCCCAGCTGAGAAACACAGGCATTTGTTTCTCATTTTGCAACAAAGATAGTAGAGATCAAGAGGTGATCCAAGGTCACAGGAGAGAAGGAATTTTAACCAGTTGGACCCAGTGACTTGGGTGGACCCCTACTTGTTTTATAACTTCTACTACATAGAGACTGAAACACAGACTTCGCAGCCAAGAAAGAACTGTTTTCAATTCATTTTTGCACCATGCATTGGCCATGGAGAAGCCAGGCTCTTTAGGCTTTACTGTGTTCATCTATAAAATGGATCTATTCAGGTTTGAGCACAGATAGCATTTGCCTTGTACACAGTCAACCCAGCTAAGTATCCTCAGCATCACATATGGTTACCCAAAGCTCCTCCAAGAGTGATCCCCTGTACATGGAGAAGATCATGAGTGAAATTAGCCAGAAGGAGAGAGACAGATATAGGATGACTGCATTTATTTGCATGGCATAAATATATATGTATATATTAAGATACAATATCCATTCAAGTGAAACATGTATCAGAGATCTTGGGCTAAAGCCGTGGAGTCAGAGGCTAGGTAAGACAAGAAAATGGAACAGTGTGCTAACAATTTTGTAGCTCTCAAGGCTGGCTAATACCTAACCTAGGAAAGCATTAAATACAGGGCAAAAAGATACACATGACAACCCTTGAACATATGTTCTGTAATCCGCAATCTGGAAGAGAGAGGAAAAGAGAAAGAGATAGAAAAGGGAAAAGAAATAAAGAAACCTGCCATGGAGGCGGGCTGGGGGGGGGGGAGGGAACAGGGGACATTGGTGGTGGGAGATGGGCACTGGTGGAGGGATGGGCCGGAACTCTGTATGACCGAAACCCAAGTGTGTGAGCATCTTTGAAATTGTATATCTCATGGTGGTATAAAATAATTATTAAATTTTTTTTTAAAAGAGTAATCCCTGAGCATTGAGGTGAGCATTCTCTGAGCACGCGCGGTGTGGTTGCCCTCGCCAACTAAACACCACATGATATAGTCAGACTACATAACCTGACACCAAAAGTAAGCAACAGGTGAGACTGGATATAGCCAACCACACAAGTCGCTGTGTCTTCTTTTCATCCTGCTTTGATTGTTACATGCACTCAGCAGTTGTAGATACCAAAGTAGGTCTGACCTAGGTCCCATCCATGCTCATACGCCACACCCTCTTCCTTTCTCCTTTCTCTCCTACCTTCTTTCTTTATCCCCTTCCTTCCATTTATTTTTCTTCCCTCCTCTTCCCTCCCCCTCCCCCAGCAAAGTTTTCTTTCTCATCTACCTTCCTATCATACCTAGTCCAGGCCCTTTACTTGCAGGATTTTATGGAGGAGAGTTTAGAATTCTCAATGCAAGGTATATTGTCTTTTTGTTTTGGTTTTTTTGTTTTTGTTTGTTTGCTTTGTTTTTTTTGAGTTTTGCATGATCCTGCACCAGGAGCATAGGATTAGAGTGGTCCTCCAGTGATTGAGCAAACACAACTTTCCTTTTGCGTACTAGCGGAGCTAGAGGTTCAGGAAGGAAAAAAGAACAATTTGGGTGAGGCACAGCCAGCTGAGGACCCATGTGACGCCCACTTCTGAATTAATTCCCTGATAAAGTGCTCCTTTCTGGCAACAGGATAAACAGGTTCATCTAGAGATTTGAGTGGCTGGTGTGTAAAGCCTTGCGTAGCCTTGGTGCTCAGCCTCATCCACCCCAGGCTCGCGCTCTGGCAGTACAGTGCAGGTATGGCGTATCCTGCCAGCTTCACACGCATGTGCCCTGCTCAGCCTGGCGAAGATCACACCGCACCTGCAGCACCATGGCGCAAGAATCTTCACTCCCATTCCGGCCTATTCTTACTTCAACCTCATATTTAAGCTCTTGAAATGACAGGCAGGGCTACCACTGGCTGTCCAGGGTCACTTTCCGGAGCTTCAGGGCAGAAAAGGGCTCAGTGGACATCTGCGAACCCCATTCTGAGAATCTGCTCATCTAGGATCAGTCTCTCTTTAGATTTGATGATGATGATGGTGATGGTGATGATGATATAGTATTCTTCGCTTTCTATCTTTTTTGTAATTTTTTTAAAATTTTCACTTGATCACTGAATCCAGTTAATCATTGATTTGCTCGAAGCGCGCCAGTAACATTTCCATTGGACCCTATCATGTGCTAATGTAGCTCAATGGCATCTGGTTGATTCAGGCATATGAAGAGCTTCAAACTGTTCCTTCAGGGTCAGACAGGAAGTCTGACCACCTTGTGGTGGCGGGACGTGATCTTTTGACATCCTGCGGGATGTCAAAAAATTTTAATTTTAAATTTTCACAAATTTTATTTCATGAAAGCACGGCAAGTTACAATTACTCAAGCTGGGTCTCTGACACAATATGTTCCATCTCCAATCCCACCACCCGCGGTCAACTTCCACCAACGGTGTTCGTTCCCAGGACCCTCTGCCTGTCCCAGCCTGCCATCTTGACAGGCACCTTTGACCTTTGATGTGCCTCTTTTGTAGAACAGTTCCACACCTCAGGAACCTCTATTGGCCTTCCTTAACCCTCTGATTGACACCGATTGGTCAAATCTTCTAGCATTTATTTGTTTAGATTTTTCTATCAAAAGTGTTTAATTTTGATCCCTCTGACCTCACCCAACCCACACATGCAGTGAGATGTTAGTACTCGTGAACCCAAAATAGCCAATAGACTTGATTATTTGCTCAGAGACAGGAAAGCAAACTGGTAACTCTTCTCCACCTGGGATCTTACTTATGGGATACTCTGTAGGACGCCTGGGTCGCAAGCCAGTGCGGGTGTCACGGACAGCCGCTCATCTCCCGCCACGCCTTGGATCAACCTGATGGCTTGGTCCTGTGGATTGAAGGTCAGGAAAATTAAACAAGAGCTTGTTTCTGTCCTGGAAATAAAGCACTCATTTTCAGTTAGGTCAAAATTTTAGTCCTTCGTGAGTCAAGTAATTTTCAACAAATGGACTTAAATCAATTCCAGGGGGCAAACGAACGCCTCTTCAACAGCTGCTGTGAGAACAATTGGAGAGCCCCACGGGGAAAAAAAAGAACAAGCCTCATCCCCGATCTCACACTACACAAGAAATTAATTTGAGATGAACCATAGATCTAAATGGAAAACTTCTAAAGTATGTTTTTGTTATTATTACTTTGGAGTCCCATTATTATGTGAGGGCCACATCCGTTCAGGCCTAGGGCTGCTTGGGGGTGGGGGTACTAGTTCTCTGCCCTATTCCGGGACTAGCGTGGTATTATATTAAATACAGGCTTCCACATGCAAAGCAAGAGCTCCAGCTCTTTGTGCTCTCCCTGGCCCTGCTACACTTTTTCTTAGAGAGAAACACTTCTAGGACTCAGGGCGTCAAGGGTTTTTTAAGTCATGGAAAGTCAAGAGTAAATGAAATAAATTGGTAAGTTGAAGTTTATCAAATGGGAAATCTAGCCATGGGAAAACAAGGTTAATAAGATTATTAGTTGCAGATTGGAAGAAAATATTCACATATACTGGTAAGGAGTCTGCGCCTAAAATAAACACAGATTTCCTAAAATTCAATAATGAAAAACATTTTTTACCCAACCAAAAATTATTTTTAACCCAGTTAAAAGGATTCATGACTTGAATAGTAGTCTTGCGAAAGAGAGATATACAAATGACCCACAAACACAGACACAAAAGGCGGTATTTTCTTTTCTTTTTCTTTCTTTTCTTTCTCTTCTTTCTTTGGCTTTTTCTCGGTCACACCCTGTAATGCCTGAGGGCTTCTCCTGGCTCTGCACTCAGGACTCAGAATTACTCCTGGTTCGGGGAACATATGGGATGCCGGGATCGATCGAACCTGACGCGCAGATTAGGTCCGGCCGTGATGCAAGGGCAAATGTCCTACCCGCTGGACTATGGCTCGGCCCCGTAATATCCTTCTTTCAGTAAAATTGAAATTAAAGACACAATGAGATGTAGAGACCAGTCCATCTGTTCACCCACTGAGAATAATCACCTTCAGGTGTTGCTGAGAATCTGAGCAAGGGAGCTCTCCACCGCTGACTAGATACTCTGACTTATTTCAGAAGGGCTTGGATCGCTTTTTTTTCTTGTTTTCTTTTTGAGCCTCAGCAATGCACTAAGATAGCTGAGAGAATGTGACACTCACGTGAGGTAGGGAAAATGAGAGAGAGAGAGAGAGAGAGTGAGAGAGAGAGGAGAGAGAGAGAACTGGTAACTGCTTTTCCATCTGAGATCTTACTTAAGTGGAAAACTGTAGAACATCTGGTCAGAGAGAGAGAGAGAGAGTGAGAGAGAGAGAGAGAGAGAGAGAGAGTAGAGAGAGAGAGAGAGAGAAGAGAGAGAGAGCGCCTAGATGTCAGTGGTGTCCTAAGATTGTAAAATGATAAATCACTTGTATCACTTCCCTTGTCTGCCCATTGTTCATCGATTTGCTGGAGTGGCACCAGTAATATCTCCATACGTCCTGGTGAAGGGGTATCCCAGGGGCATCTGCTTGCTCCAGGAAAGGAAAAGCCTCAAATCATTCCTTCAGGTCATGGAAATGAGGCCCGTAATTGTCTAAAACAATAAATAATGAAATGTATTTTTTAAAATCCATCTAAAATGAGAAAAATAATTTTCAAAGCTTGTTCAGAGCCTTCTTCTTTAGTGATAAGGAAAGGATCATGCCAGGAATCCAAGTCACTGATAAGGGCTATGGGAAGGTGAGGAGGAGCAGGAGACTGTGAGCACCATTTCAGGTGTCCTGAGGGACCGCAGCTCCTACTCCCAAGACCTGTGTGACACCCTCTGAATGCACTGCGAGCCAGGAATCAGTCCCTCCCCCACCACCCGATTCCTTCTATGGTTGTTGCATGACCGTGGCCGGGCTTGGGGGTAGTAGAGAGGGTCCCACACAGGCAAGGTCATACTTCTGGCTGGGCCGCATGGCAGGCCGTTGTGCTCCATATGTGGCTGAGACAATCACTGGGCATCTCAACTAATTTATCTGCACTGGTGTACTCTGGCGGTCGCGCTTGCTGGGCTCGCTAGGGCTGGAGCATATTCACCCTGGGGAAGGGTGAGGGACCTTCCTGGTTGCCATCTGCCTGCATCTTTTCTGTTACAGAACTCATAGGGATCCCGCCTGTATTTCATTAATTTATTTTCCCTTTTAAACCTCTTATTTCTTTTTAATTATTTATTTGTTTGTTTGTTTTGCTCTTTGTGTCACGCTGGTAATGCTCAGGGGTTACTCCCTGGCTCTGCACTCAGGAATTACTCCTGGCGGCTCAGGGGACCATGGGGATGTCGGGATTGAACCCAGGTTGCCTGCATGCAACGCAAACACTCTAACCACTGCAGGCTATTGGCTCCAGCCCCCAAAACTCCTTATTTCTTTCTGTTGCTCACCCCAGCAGCAACGAACACAAATTAAATCAGGATCACAGCGGAATGCTGCCAAGATTGGGATTGGCACATGTTGCGACACCAGGCATTGACTCTTGCCTTACTGTTGGAAGAAAGGCATCTAGTACTGAGTTATTGATCACCATGGCCCCGGAATCTAATATTTTTCCGCACTGAGAGAGCTGCAATAGCCCCTACCACTCTAAAGGGGTGCTAGAAAGGGAGCCCTTCTTGCCAAGAGACAGTGCTAAAATCTGGGAAGTTCATGAAAGATCGTTAGCTCCATGTCCAGAGCAGAAAGCCTCCTGAGGCTTCTTCCCGTCTGAAGGCCCATATCGGCTCTGCCATCTCACCTTTTGAAACTCTGAATTATATAATGTTTGCATATATACTAGACCCTGAGCAGTTCTTGAGGGTTTAACCTATGTCATATCCAGGTTTTTTTTTAATCTCTATTCTCAGACAGTCCCTGGCATACAGTGCACACTAATAAATAGTATTAGCTAAATGTATTTTCCTCCTAATTTGGCTGAGATCTTGAAACAACAGAGTACTGCTCACTTAGGTTGATGCATTTGTGTTTCATCCGTGTTTTCCAGTGAGGGAAATGTAGAGATCCTATTTGTTCATGAATGAAGAAACTTACAGGTCCCAAGAAAAGTCTCCATTTGCCGGAAGTCCTTTTGATTGATCACAGGACATGCACAGACACTTCCAGGGATAGAACCTCAAGACTCCACAGTGTTTTAACCAGATACAGCCTTTAGACCTATTGTTTTTTGGTAATCCTGTCTCCAGATTCTGCTACTCATCTAAGCCTGAGGAGCAGAAGGATACAGAGGTGGATGACCTTGCCTGCTCACCTGGACATCTTTCTGCTTAGATCCCAAAGCCTGAACCTCCGCCTGGCACCTGGGGTGCAGCCAGAGTCAAATTGGCAGAGGAGATGTTGCAGCCGTACTACTTGGCAACAAGCAAACCCTTTAAAGAAAATGATATAATAATTTGAACTGCGCTTAGTTCTTGAACCTTCATCTAGTTATTTACTGTCTAAAAGCAAATATTCTGCAAAACTAGAGAGATTGAGAAGAGGGTAAGGGAGAAGGGAGGATGATAGTATTGAGGGAGGAAAAGGAGGGAGAGAGGGAATGGGGGGGAAGAGAGAGAGAGAGAAAGAGAGAGAGAGGAGAGAGAGAGAAGGAGAGAGAGTGAGAGAGAGAGGAGAGTAGTGAGAGGTGAGAGAGGGAGAGAGAGAGTGAGAGAGGGAGGGGAGAGAGAGAGAGAGTGGAGAGAGAGAGAGAGAGGGAGAGAGAGAGAGAGAGAGAGAGAGAGAGAGAGCAGATCCCACTTGAATTCAACAAATGTTTGTCGGGGAGTACTACCCCTTGATAGCGTGGGAAACACCTTCTGTAGCTCTTAAACCAGCCTCCTCTCCACTCTTCCTTTATTCTTTCTCTGCCGTCCCATCAGAACTTTTCTCCAGCAGCAAGTAGCTATTTCTTCCATGGTGGGAGCAGGGACAAGAGAGGGTGTGCTAAACTGGGTGCGGATTATTTTGAAGCGTTTATTTTCAGTTCTCTCTATATTAACTTGGTGCGCTTCGGGACCATCCTCTAAAGAGTTGTCAGCCCAAAGGTCCGATGTAATGGATTCAGGGGTGCGGCCTGGACGTGGAGTGCTTTAACTCCCAGGTTGAAAACGACTGACATGAATGTGCCATTCTCTTCCACCCTGCAGAAACCAGGTTCCTCAGCCCAGGTCAGGACTCGTGATCTGGCACCCGTCCCTTGGGCAAAATCGAGCGCCGCAAGGTCGAAAATCCGCGCGCGACAACAACGTTAAACACTGGGCTGGAGAAGGGCGCTGTTGGGGCGGGGCGGCTGCCTGGAGCCTCGCCCCTGCACGCCTATGGGCGCAGCGGTGCGGGCCTACTCTTTGTCAGGTCGCGGCAACATGCGGCCGGCGCGGAGCCGGGCGCTGAGGGGCCGCCGAGCGCCGGGGAGCAGCGGCTGCGAGCGGGGCGGGTGGGCGGGGACGGCGCGGCGGTCCTTCGGCTGCTGGCGCTAGGCCGGGCGCGCGGTGCCTGCGCCCTCTGCAGTCCGGTGCCTATTTCCCTTTCTTTCTTGTTTTTATTTGTACCTGAAACATTTTGCAAGACGAGGCTGGTGTTGGCGAGAGCATCCTGCATCGCCGGGACTCTATGGTCTCTGGCGCGCTCTCTGAGAGACTGCACTGGGAACCTGAAAGTTTTTTTCATTTTATTTTTTATGCAGATATATTTAGGAAAGAAGTAAAATTTTTTGCCCCTTCCTGCCTCCACCTCCCAGCGAGCGTACTTTTGGCAAAGGACGAGAGGGGAATAAAAGCTCAGCAATCTTTGGGGGCATTGCTCGGGTTTTTGTTTTGTTTTGTTTTGTTTTTAAAAAAAAGAAACATTGAGTGCATCGCGACGGAGAAATGGTCCCGGCTGGTCTCTTGAACTCCCACCTTTATCCGCCTCCTACGGCGTGCTCAGGTCCCGCTGAGAACCCGCTGAAGCCCCCTCATCACGAAGACGGTGAGCGGCTGCGGCTGCCCCACTCTGGGAAGGGACCGTGTCCTCGGGGTCCCTCCCGGCCAGCGCCCCCGCTGAAGCATTCATCTCGCCACCCACCACTCCCTGAAAGGGGTGGCTGGGGGTGGGTGTATTTAGGGCGCCATGTTTAAGAAGGCGCCAGGACTCCTGGTCCCTCCTGCGGGAGGTGGCGGGGAGGAGACAGCTTATCGGGGTGAGGTCAGAGGTGGACCGCCGCGGAGGTCCAGGTGAGCTCAGGAGGTGGGACCTGCCTGCGGAGAGCGGCGCCTGCCTGAAGGCCGAGCTTGGCGGGCCTGGGAGGAGAGAGTGAGGCGGGGCGCAGGGGCGCGGGGTGCGGGGGTGCGGGGTGCGGGGTGGTGTGTCCCTGCACCCAGCGCGGATCAGGCCGTGCGGCCGTTTCCAGCAGCGCTGGGGATCCTCGGAGCGGCCAGCGGAGCGCGGAGGGGCTGGGGGGAGTGGTCTCGGCGGGAGCCGCGCACGCCTCCGGGGCTGACACTTTCCCGGTGCACTTTTCCCGGTGGTGGGTAGCGGAGCGGCCTCACGTGGAACCAGCAGGAGCCCCTTCTGGCCGCAGCCGCTTCCCGGTAAGTCCTCAACCTGTCTCCCAGGCGACCTTGGCCGCTTGCGGAGAGGAGGGGACGGGTCCCGGGAGGCGCCTGCCAATTGCGCGCGCTGCCGCTGCGGTGGGATTTGTCGGTGGTGGCTACTGAGACCTCCTGCCTCCCCACGAGCTCCCTGAGCAAACCCCGGTGCGATCCCCACTGTAAAGTCTGGAAAAGCTCGGTAGAACTCGGTCTCTCCTGCTGGCATAGCCGAGCACAACCTGTTGAGCGACCGAGCAACCAGGTGCTTCTCAGCCTGCAGGGCCCGGCTACCCGCCCTGACTCCTGGGAGTAGCGCTTGGCAGCAAGGTGCTGCCTGCGTCTTTTGCATCTGTGGGTGTTTGAAGTCAGATCAGCGAGAGAGTAGATTCGAGAGGATGGAAATCGTGGTGGCGGGTTCGCCGTGTTTCTCTGAGGAAGAAACCTGGTAGTAGCCAAAGCCCTAATCCCAGATTCCACCTACGCCTGAGTACTAGATTTGGCAAAATCTGCAGCCGTTGATTAAAGACGCCAGAGGGGAGGAGGGGGTGCAGCCAGAGGGCTCAATGTAGGAGGCCGCTTTTGCAGGACAAGGCCGGTTTGATCCAGGTACCAAATGTGGTTTCACCCGCACTCCCTGACGGTAAAAGGCCCCCTGGAACTTAAAACATAAATAAATGAAGCTAGCACCCCACCTTCCCAAGATCAGACGGGTGAGTCCTCCTCCCAGACAGGCGCTGCAGCCCTTTTCAGGAGTTGGGTTTCTTGCTGGTTACTGCAAGACCATTTTAGTAAGTGTCTCGCAGCCCTGGCATGTTTGAGAAAGAGTATAAAGACAACTTGGATTTTCATTTTGTTTTAAATTCCTTGTAAAATGCATGGGGCTGGGGGGGTGGGGTGAGTAAGCTTAACACACATGGGCCCGAAGCCGTTTTCTTCTGCTTGGAGAACAGCCAAGTTCTGAGGTCTGAGAGACTCGCTCTGCAAATGTGGGTTGCGGTGCCATGGTCTTGAGATTGCACGTAGATGAACCAGTCAGAGAAGGCCCTGGTTTCCTTTAATTTAGCGGCTGGAGTATGGATCTGTAATGCCTCAGATCGCCCAATAAGTTTCTGGGGATAACACATGCTTGGATATTGGCTGTGGTTTAAAAAGCTCCAAGTTAGATGACAGGCAGGCGCCATTTACCCAGTGGAGGTTTAAATGGTCTCCCCAGAGCAGGCAGGACGCCTGGCCCTTGTTTATATCCTAGATCAAGCCTCCTCCCAAAGACTAAGTTTCCTTCCAAAGTAAATAGGAAGATGCTGAAAACAGACAGATCCATGTCCTGCCTGAACTTTTACTCCGGATCCACAGAAGCCAGCAGCCAGAGACGCATCCCTGTGTGTCTGAGGAGTAGTTTTGAGGCAGAGGCTGGAGGTTGATACAATCACAAGGACCCACAACCACGCCCTTCAGAGTGATGCTTTTCCTTTAAAGCGCAACTTTTCCCTTTCCTGCAGCGTTTAGTGCTAAATACAAAGACAAAAGAAGCTGGATGATGAGAGCAATAGTCCGACCGTACTCCCAGCGTCGGCCTTCTTGGGACCCACCTATGGGACAAAACCTTCCCTATGATGGAGATACTTTCCAGTTGGAATACATGGACTTGGAGGAGTTTTTGTCGAAAATGGCATTCCAGCCCATCTCAGCACGTAGCACAGCCCGCACTTCAGCCCTGCAGCCGACCCCCGGTGGTAGCCTCTGTCATGGACCTTAGGCAGCCGTGGCCTCTGCACCCCTTGCATGCTGGGCATCCCGTCGCCCAACTGTATGCAGAGCCCCATCCCAGGTAAGCTTCTCGCCACGCCCCTGCCCTCTGCTAAGTAAAGGGGGGGCCCTTTGGGAGAGACTCAGCTACAGCCTGATGGTGCCTGGTTTTGTACATACATGGGGACATCGCTACAGCTCTGGAAAGATGTCTGACTCTGATTCTGTGACCTTGGCCCAGAAATTCGGGTTTCAGCTTTGCAGTGAGAGCCCGAATGGCATTTAAAATCAGCTCCCTGGAGGTGTGTGTGTGTGTGGGGATACTGAGGCAGCCCAACCCGAGCACTGAACCCCAGGCAGGGACAGGTCTGGATAATGTAAGAATCCATCTCCCTCCTCTTCTCTTTTCTTCATTCCCAAATATGGATGTGAAGGGAGGGGCTGTCCGTTGAAGGGGGCGATTCCATTCTTCCTATTCTTCCTCTTTGACCTGAAAGGAGGAAAGCCAGAGTGGCTTTTTCATCCTCATCTTGTGTTGGGTTTGATGAGACGCATCTAAAGGCAGTTCCCATCCTAAGTCTGTCTTGGCCTTATTTTAGCACCTCCTTCTTGTCCTTTTTACCGCACGCCAGATGTTCCCCGTAGATTTTATTTTTCCCTTCTTGTCTATCACATTAAATATACTTCTTGCAAAGCCTGCAAGGCCACAAGGTTGGCTGTAAATTGTGTCGAACACACAGAAGGTCACCTGAAACGACTAGAGTTCAAACCCCACTGCTAAGTGCCTGTGGATACTAAGGCAGGAGATGGTTGTGCCGCCAGCACCCTGCAGGACCAAACGAACAGGAAGAAAGAGATTTCAGGTGCCAGCGCATCAGGAACAAAGATTCAGCCGATAAATTGTTGAGAAGGTGGCTGAGCTGACGCCCTGAGCCACGGGAGTGACAGAAGGCAGACAATGGGGACTTGTGTTAGAGATCATTTCTTGAACTGTGTCCTCAACCTCACAGAGAATTGTGGTGCAGGGAGTGGGGAGACTGAGAGTAAAGTAACGCGAGAGTAAGGAGAGAGCACTGGGCCTTAGCAGGCGGGGGTGGGGCGCGGCTCCCTCGCAGCCGGTGGGCCCTCTTCAGGAACCCACTTTGAATTCGAGTTGAAGGCTTCTGGCTGCAATGGAATTCAGTCTTTACCCACCCCTTTGGGGCTACACAAATTTGGGAGAAACCTCTAGGGCGTGAATTGGACCCGTCTGTTACTTGGGTGGACATGCCATTGTTCATAGTTTCTTCACAGGAACAAAGTACCACTGAAATGAATGTGTGTGTGTGTGCATGTGTGTGTAAGGAGAGAAAGAGAGACAGACAGCACAGACCGTCAGACAGACAAACAGACAGACAGAAAGACAGTGGGACCCCTCCTGTCCTGGGCTTCTGCAGAGTAAGACCACCTCAGCAACTAAGAAAGGACGTGAGCCTCAGCCTCATTTCCCTACTCTGGATGTTACTGTGAAAATTAGAGACCATATGTATAAAGTGTTGACATCTTGAAATATTAACACAAGGTAT
>JAJIBD010031113.1:0-239354 GCA_021461705.1 Cryptotis parvus | reverse complement strand
ACTGAGCAGCAAAAACCTTCCCAGGCCAAGCACTGAACCATCTGGTTCACTTGATCTAGGAAGTGTCCCTGGACTCCCTAAGCATGGCAGTCCCCACACCAAACCAAAAACCCTAATGAACAAATACAAATGTGGGAATGAACAAGCTTATACATACGTGGAGAAGAGATCTGGTTCCATCCAAGGTCATTCAGGAGAGGGATCACAGTTGGGACTCATGCGGTTCCTTAATATTCAGAGAGATCTAGTTTTCTTAGGGCTAGCATGCTCAACATTTTAAAGTCAAATTAAGTCTTTGCAGGTCTATTTTCTACGTGGTAGAATTTTGGCAGCATCTCTGACCTCTATGCGGATGCCAGAAGCAACCAACCTCCAACCCTGAGTTGCAGCCCGCAGAAATATCTCCAGCTCTTGCCAGATGGCCCTTAGGGGAGGGGAGCACAAACCTCTCCGTGAGAGAGCCCTGAGAGACACTTAGACTGAAATCTGGTTGCTGCTACTTCTGAGTGATGCCATCTCAACATGTTTCGCAACCTCTCAAAACTTCAAAATCCTCCTCTATAAATGAAAAATGCAGTAGGCATATGTGATTTTGTTTGCCTTGGGAATCGCTCTGCCTCCCACTCCAACCATTTGGTCCCAGTTGGAATGGTCGCGTTCCCTACCATCTATAGGCGGTGTTAACTAGGCCAAGAACGGGCAGCTGACGGCAGCGAGGCCCATCTGAGCCCTTCCCTGGGATTTTTGGAACTAAAACTGAGAAAGTGTCAGTGCCTCTCTGGTGGAAGAAAGCCAGTGACACGACACTCCTGAGCTGGGAAGTCACATGCCCTGATGCGTGGAAGAAGCCAGTTTGCAGAGAGAAAATGAAGACAACACAGAGAGGGAGGGGGCAAGAGAGCAAGAGACAGCGAAAGGTGAGAAAATAGCTTCCCTCCGCCCCGCCGCCATGGTCGCTGAGCCGGGGTGACTAGACTCATGACACAAACAAGACTTTTCATCAGTCAAGCATGCCAGGACCTGTCTTGCGGGGCTGATTTGAAGGCGGGCGGCAATGATGCATGTCAAGTGTTTATTAGCACAGTGCCCGATCCAGTCAGAGCCTGGCAAAGAGCACTTCTTATTTCAATCATCGGTCTCATTCTTCCTCTGGTAAACTTTGCATTCCAGAAAGTGGAAGAGCATGTAATTCACCCTGCTTTCTTCCAAGCTTATGTGTCCTGGGCCTCACACAGTCTCTCCTTCCCTGGCTCCAGACTTATCGACCTGTGCAACCTTCCTCCGTCTTCACTATGGAAGATCGCATAAGACAGGCATTGGCTGTCTCCTATCCTGGCAGCAAGAACCTTATATCTCCCTTCTTTGCTTTAAACCTTCGTGCCCGGCTCTGCAGTTGGCCCAGAGGAACCTTCCATCAGTGTTTTATGTGTCCAGGGTGTTGCCTCAAGGGAGGCAGACCGTCTGTGAGCACATTCATCTTCACACTCCCTGCCCGAACCCCGGAAGTGTGAACAGATGTGTATGCTGGGAGCTTGCAGACAGGGGAGGTGCTCAGGCACTGTGCAAAGCACAGTGGGTGTGAAGGCCGCGCAACATCATGCGTAGGAAGTCACCCAGAATGTCTGTCAGTGTGGAATCAAGACTTAAGATCACCTCCAGCCAAGGGTGCCCTTCAGGATGCTTCCTTCCGCTTTACTCACCCTGGCTCCAAGGCCCTAGGGTGGCAAACTCCACACCCACCCCATTTTCTCTGCTGGAAAGAAGGTCTTAGCTAAGCTGTTGGCACCTCTCTGGCACAGCCTGATGTGAGCAAGGCCAACAACTCAACTTTCCTCACTCTGATTTGGAATCAGAATACCAGAGAGTGCTGTCCTACAGGGAAGGAGCACATTGACCAGCTGATACAAAGTGGTTATTGTTTTATTTTTTGGGTCATACGTGGCAATGCTCAGGGGCTACTCCTGGCTCTGCACTCAAGAGTTACTCCTGGCACTGCTTGGGGGACCATATGGAATGCCTGGATGGAACATGGGGTTGGCCCGTGTTCGAGGCAAATGCTCTGTCTGCTGCATTATTGTTGTGGCCCCTATAAACTGTTTTTATTGTTTTTTCATCCTGGCAGCAAGGAACCTCATGCCTCCCTTCTTTGCTTCTTTTTTTTTTTTTTGGGGGGCAACACCAGCAATGCTCAGGGCTTACTCCTGGCTCTGCACTCAGGATCACTCTTGGCAGGATTTGGGGGACCATACAGGGTGCTTGGAATTAAAACCAAGTTGGCTTATGCAAGGCAAGCTCCTACCTGCTGTACTATCTCTCTGGCCCTCAAGCTGACATAAAGTTTTAAATCATGCTGAAAGTCCAACAGACTCAATATGCCCAATGTCCTTTCTAAAGAAAAACCTTGCCAAATGTGACGTGTGCTCTCTCTCCCAAGTCACACCAGATGTGATGTCTGCCCTCTCTCCCAAGTTACAACAAATATGATGTGTGCTCTCTCTCCCAAGTCACACCAGATGTGATGTGTGCCCTCTCTCCCAAGTTACAGCAAAGCGTGATGTGTGTCTCTCTCCCAAGTTACAACAAATGTTTTGCTCTCTCTCCCAAGTCACACCAGATGTGATGTGTGCCCTCTCTCCCAAGTTACACCAGATCGCTCACGCAGTAGTGATCAATGTCCCAACAAAGACACCCACCTATTGCCATCAGGTTGGCCCATCATGTAGGGAAATGGCTCATGTGATACTATCCAAGACTTCCATACAGTGTGGTGATGTGACATCCTTGAATCAGAACCATGGTTTTGTGATGAAGACACGAGGAATGTACAATGCTGGCCCAGCATCCCTGCATGAGAGGGACCCTTGTTCCAGTCCTCCCAGTTCAGCTGGGAGCTCTGGTCCTGGGAGCACTTTGTCCACTAGGAGCATGAGTTCTTGACACTTTCTTCACTGATTACCTTCTGATTTTCATGCCCTTAAGAGTTTAACACACAGCTTGGAAGTTGCATTTTTAGATTGCAGTAAATGTAACTCAGTTTTGTTAAGCTTGATGAATCCCTAGATCCTGGGTAAATTGAAGATTAGAGTCTGAATTTTCACAGTACCCTGCCTCTAATAAACAGCTAGCTTGGGGCGGAGTGGTAGCCCAGCGGGTAGGGCGTTGCCTTGCATGCGGCCGGCCCATGCCGGCCCGGGTTTGATCCCCGGCATCCCATATGGTCCCTCAGCACCGCCAGGAATAATTCTTGAGTGCAGAACCAGAAGAAACCCCTGAGCATTGCCAGGTGTGACCCAAAAGCAAAAATAAATAAATAAATAAATAAATAAATAGCTACATTTTTTTTTGCAAGTGGGGAGAGCACACCCAGCAATGCTCAGGGGTCCTCTGCTCTGTACTCAGGAATTACTCTTGGTGGTGTTCAGGGAATATGAGGATGTTGGGGATCAACCTGGGTCATCTGCAGGCAAGGCAAGTGCCTTACCCCTGTGCTATCACTCTAACCCTGCTCAACTACTTTCTACTGAAGCTATTTTGACTCAACTTTAAATCATTTTAAAGTGTTAGCACATAAATATCATATCCCTCCTTTGGGGGTAAATTTCAGAAAGTGGGAATCTCTATTTCAACTGAGGGACTCTGAACTCTATTTGATTTTTGGGGGTTGGGGAAACACCCAGCTATGTTTAGGAGTGACTCCTGGCTCTGCACTGAAGAATTACTCCTGTGGTGCTTGAAGAACCATATGGGATGCTGTGTATTGAACCCAGGTCAGCTGCAAGCAAAGTAAGTGCCCTCCCACTCTACTATTCTTCAACCCCCTATTTTATTATTTTTTTTGCAGCAGGGGTGAGGGGAAGCACACTCAGCAGTCCTCAAGGGCTAGTCCTGCCTTTGTGGTCAGAAGTGACCCCTGGAGCAGCTCAGAGAACCATCTGCGGTGCTGAGAATTGAACTGGAGTCCACTGCATGTAAGAGAAGTGTCGTACCCCTGTGCCCTCTCTCGTCGGTGCTATCACTCTGGGCCTGCTCCACTTTTACTGAAGCTACGTATGTCCCACCCCCTCATCTCTCTGACCCTCTAGTTTTTAATTTAACTCCAAACTGTATTTCTTTGGGAGATCAATACAACATAGTTCCCCTGGTGAGATGGGAATCTGGGTGGAAAGTAAAAGGGGTTCAGGTGTCAGGATGGGAAGCAGCCTCTTACAACAAGGACTAAATAACCAGATAGTCAAGAAACATCCTGCAAAGCAGCAGAGAATTAGAACATGCAAAAATTGCCCCAATTAACAAGCCCTCGCATGTGTTTGGCCCTTCACAATTTACCAAGCACCTCCACAGGCATTATCTCAGGTAGTCCTCCCAGCTGAGAAACACAGGCATTTGTTTCTATTTTTGCACAAAGATAATAGAGATCAAGAGGTGATCCAAGGTCACAGGAGAGAAGCGGAATTTTAACCAGTTGGAAGCCCAGTGACTTTAGTGGGCGCCTACTTGTTTTTCACTTACTATATAGAGATTGAAAGCACAGACTTCGCAGCCAAGAAGAACTGTTTTTCAATTCATTTTTGCACCATGCATTGGCCATGGAGAAGCCAGTTCTTTTAGGCCTCACTGTGTTCATCTATAAAATGGATCTATTCAGGTTTGAGCAATAGATAGCATTTGCCTTGTACACAGTCAACCCAGCTGCGATCCCCAGCATCACATATGGTTACCCAAAGCTCCTCCAAGAGTGATCCCTGTACATGGAGAAGATCATGTTGAGTGAAATTAGCCAGAAGGAGAGAGACAGATATAGAATGACTGCATTTATTTGCATGGCATAAATATATATGTATATAATTATGATACAATATCCAAGGTCAAGTGAAACATGTATCAGGAGATCTTGTCAAAGCGTGTGGGAGTCAGAGGCTAGGTAAGACAGAAAATGGAACAGTGTGCTAACAATTGTCGAGTTCTAGGTTGGCTAATACCTAGAACATACCGAGCATTAAATACAGGCAAAAAGATACACATGACAACCCTTGAATATATGTTCTGTAATCCGCAATCTGGAAGAGAGGGAAAAGAAAAGAGATAGAAAGGAAAAGAAATAAAGAACCTGCCACGGAGGCGGGCTGGGGGGTGGGGAGGCAACAGGGGACATTGGTGGTGGGGAGATGGGCACTGGTGGAGGATGGGTGCTGGAACTCTGTATGACTGAAACCCAAGTGTGAGCATCTTTGTAATTGTATATCTCATGGTGGTATAAAATACTTATTAAATTTTTTTTTAAAAAAAGAGTAATCCCTGAGCACAGAGTAAGGAGCATTCTCTGAGCACGCTGGGTGTGGTTGCCCCACGAAACACATGGATATAGTCAGACTACATAACCTGGACACCAAAGTAAGCAACAGGTGAGACTGGATATAGCCAACCACACAGTCTATGTGTCTTCTCTTTCATCCTGCTTTGATTGTTACATGCACTCAGTAGTTGTAGATACCAAAGTAGGTCTGACCCAGACCCCATCCATGCTCATTCTACGGCCACACCCTGTTCTTCTCCTTCTCCCTTCCTACCTTCTTTCTTTTATCCCTTCCTTCCTTCATTTTTTTCTTCCCTCCTCTTCCCTCCCCTCCCCAGCAGTTTTCTTTCATCTACCTTCCTATCATACCTAGTCCAGGCCCTTTACTTGCAGGATTTTATGGAGGAGAGTTTAGAATTCTCAATGCATGGCATATTGTCTTTTGTTTTGGTTTTTTTTGTTTGTTTGCTTTGTTTTTTTCTTTGCATGATCCTGCACCAGGAGCATAGGATTAGAGGGTCTCCAGTGATTGAGCAAACACAACTTTCCTTTTTTGGTGTACTAGCTGAGCTAGAGGTTTCAGGAAGGAGAAAAAAGAACAATTTGGGTGAGGCACAGCCAGCTGAGGTCCCATGTGACGTCTTTCACTTCTGAATTAATTCCCTGGATAAAGTGCCCTTTCTGGCAACAGGATAAACAGGTTCATCTAGAGATTTGAGTGGCTGGTGTGTAAAGCCCTGCGGAGCCTCGGTGCTCAGCCTCATCCACCCCAGGCTCGCGGCTCTGGCAGTACAGTGCAGGTATTGTGTGTCCTGCCAGCTTCACACGCATGTACCCTGCTCAGCCTGCGAAGATCACCTGCAGCACCATGGCCAAGAATCTTCACTCCCATTCCGGCCTATTCTTACTCAACCTCATTATTCAAGCTCTTGAAATGACAGGCAAGTGGCTACCACTGGCTGTCCAGAAGGTCACTTTCGGGAGCTTCAGGGCAGAAAAGGGCTCAGTGGACATCCTGCCGAACCCCATTCTGAGAATCTGCTCATCTAGGATCAGGTCTCTTTTTGAGATTTGATGATGATGATGGTGATGGTGATGATGATATAGTATTCTTTTTCGTTTCTATCTTTTTAATTTTTTTTAAAATTTTCACTTGATCACTTGAATCCAGTTAATCATTGATTTGCTCGGCGGGGCGCCAGTAACATTTCCATTGGACCCTATCATGTGCCAATGTAGCCCAATGGCATCTGGTTGATTCAGGAATATGAAGAGCTTCAAACCGTTCCTTCAGGGTCATGACAAGGAAGTCTGACCATCTTGTAGGTGGCGCCCGCGTGATCTTTTGACATCCTGTGGGATGTCAAAAAATTTAAATTTTAAATTTTCACAAATTTTATTTCATGAAAGCACGGCAAGTTACAAAGTTACTCAAGCTGGGTCTCTGACACACAATGTTCCATCTCCAATCCCACCACCCCGTGTCAACTTCCCACCAGCGGTGTTCGTTCCCAGGACCCTCTGCCTGCCCCAGCCTGCCATCTTGACAGGCACCTTTGACCTTTGGATGTGCCACTTTTTTAGAACAGTTCCACACCTCAGGAACCTCTATTGGCCTTCCTTAACCCTCTGATTGACACCGATTGGTCAAATCTTCTAGCATTTATTTGTTTAGATTTTTCTATCAAAAAGTGTTTAATTTTGATCCCTCTGACCTCACCCAACCCACACATGCAGTGAGGTGTTAGTACTCGTAACCCAAAATAGCCAATAGACTTGATTATTTGCTCAGAGACAGAAAAGCAAACTGGTAACTCTTCTCCACCTGGGATCTTACTTAAGTGGACACTCTGTAGGACGTCTGGTCACAAGCCAGTGAGTGAGCCACGGACAGTGCCGTTCATCTCCCACGCCTTGGATCAACCTGATGCATTGGCCCTGTGGATCGGAGCCTAGGAAAATTAACAAAGAGCTTGTTTCTGTCCTTGGAAATAAAGCACTCATTTTCAGTTAGGGTCAAAAATTTTAGTCCTTCGCAGAGTCAAGTAATTTTCAATAAATGGACTTAAATCAATTCCAGGGGGGCAAGCGAACGTCTCTTCAACAGCTGCTGTGAGAACAATTGGAGAGCCCCACGGGGAAAAAAGAACAAGCCTCATCCCCTATCTCACACTACACAAGAAATTAATTTGAGATGAACCATAGATCTAAATGGAAAACTTCTAAAGTATGTGTTTTGTTATTATTACTTTGGAGTCCACATTATTATGTGAGGGGCCACATCCGTTCAGGCCTAGGGGGCTGCTTGGGGGGTGGGGGTAATAGTTCTCTGCCCTATTCCGGGGACTATGTGGTATTATATTAAATACAGGCTTCCACATGCAAAGCAAGAGCTCCAGCTCTTTGTGCTCTCTCCCTGGCCCTGCTACACCCTTCTTAGAGAGAAACACCTCTAGGACTCAGGGCGGTCAAGGGTTTCTTAAGTCATGGAAAGTAATAGCAATGAAATAAATTGGTAAGTTGAAGTTTATCAAAATGGGAAATCTAGCCATGGGAAAACAAGGTTAATAAGATTATTAGTTGCAGATTGGAAGAAAATATTCACATATATCTGGTAAGGAGTCTGTGCCTAAAATAAACACAGATCTCCTAAAATTCAATAATGAAAAACATTTTTTTACCCAACCAAAAATTATTTTTAACCCAGTTAAAAAGGATTCATGACTTGAATAGAAGTTTTGCAAAGAGAGATATACAAATGACCCACAAACACAGACACCTTTATATAATGGTTGTCTTGTCTTGTTTGTCTTGTCTTGTCTTGTCTTGTCTTGTCTTGTCTTGTCTTGTCTTTTCTTTTCTTCTTTCTTTTCTTTTGGCTTTTTTTGCCGGTCACACTTCGGCAATGCTCAGGGGGTTTCTCCTGGCTCTGCACTCAGGACTCAGGAATTACTCCTGGTGGTGCTCGGGGAACATATGGGATGCCGGGGATCGATCGAACCTGGGCGTGCACAGGCCGGCCACATGCAAGGCAAATGCCCTACCCGCTGGACTATGGCTCCGGCCCGGTAATATCCTTTCTTCAGTAAAATTGAAATTAAAGACACAATGAGATGTAGAGACCAGTCCATCTGTTCACCCACTAGAATAATCACCTTCAGGTGTTGCTGAGAATCCGGAGCAAGGGAGCTCTCCACTGCTGACTAGATACTCAGACTTATTTCAGAAGGGTTTGAATGCTTCTTTTTCTTGTTTTCTTTTTGAGCCTCCAAGCAATGCACAAGACAGTTGAGAGAATGTGACACTACGTGGGGTGGGGGTAGAGAAATGAGAGAGAGAGAGAGAGAGAGAGAGAGAGAGAGAGAGAGAGAGAGGAGAGAGAGAGAGAGAACTGGTAACTGCTTTTCCATCTGAGATCTTACTTAAGTGGAAAACTGTAGAACATCTGGTCACAGAGAGAGAGAGAGAGAGAGAGAGAGAGAGAGAGAGAGAGAGAGGAAGAGGCCTAGATGTGTCCCAAGATTGTAAAATGATAAATCACTTGTATCACTTCCATTGTCTGCCCATTGTTCATCGATTTGCTGGAGTGGGCACCAGTAACATCTCCATACGTCCTGTTGCAAGCAAGTGTATCCCAGGGGCATCTGCTTGCTCCAGGAAAGGAAAAGCCTCAAATCATTCCTTCAGGTCATGGAAATGAGGCCCGTAATTGTCTAAAACAATAAATAATGAAATGTATTTTTTTAAAATCCATCTAAAATGAGAAAAATAATTTTCAAAGCTTGTTCAGAGCCTTCTTCACAGCTCTCTTTAGTGATAAGGAAAGGATCATGCCAGGAATCCAAGTCACTGGCACTGATAAGGGTTGCGTGGGAAGGTGAGGAGGAGCAGGAGACTGTGAGTACCATTTCCGGTGTCCTGAGGGACCGCAGCGTCCTGCTCCCAAGACCTGTGTGACACCCCTCTGAATGCACTGTGAGCCAGGAATCAGTCCCTCCCCACCACCCGATTCCCTTCTATGGTTGTTGCATGACTCGGGCGGGGCTTGGGGTGAGAGAGTGGTCCCACACAGGCAAGGTCATACTTCTGGCTGGGCCGCATGGCAGGCTGCTGTGCTCCATATGTGGCTGAGACAATCACTGGGCATCTCACTCATTCTTACTTCTGGCACTTGTGCACTCTGGCGGTCGCGTTTGCTGGGCTCGCTATGGGCTGGAGCACATATTCACCCCGGGGAAGGGCTGGTGTGACCTTCCTGGTTGCTATCTGCCTGCATCTTTTCTGTTACAGAACTCATAGGGGATCCCGCCCCTGTATTTCATTAATTTATTTTCCCCTTTTTAAACCTCTTATTTCTTTTTAATTATTTATTTGTTTGTTTGTTTTTGCTCTTTGTGTCACGCTGGCAATGCTCAGGGGTTACTCCTGGCTCTGCACTCAGGGAATTACTCCTGGCGTTGCTCAGGGGACCGTATGGGATGCCTGGGATTGAACCCAGGTTGCCTGCATGCAAGGCAAACGCCCTAACCATTGTGCTATTTCTCCAGCCCCCCAAATCCCTTATTTCTTTTCTGATGCTCACCCCCACCCCAGCAGCAATGAACACAAATTGAATCAGGATCACAGACAGGAATGCTGCCAAGATTGGGATTGGCACATGTTGTGACACCAGGCATTGGACTCTTGCCCTACTGCTTGGAAGAAAGGCATGCTTAGCTACTGAGTTATTTATCACCATGGCCCTGGAATCTAATATTTTCCCGGACTGAGAGGCTGAAATAGCCCCTACCACTCTAAAGGGGTGCTAGAAAGGGAGCCCCTTCTTTTGCCAAGAGACAGTGCAATAGAATCTGGGAAGTTCATGAAAGATCATTAGCTCCATGTCCAGAGCAGAAAGCCCTCCTGAGGCTCCTTCCCTGACAGGAGGCCCATATCAGCTCTAGCCATCTCACTCCTTTGAAACTCTGAATTATATAATGTTTGCATATATATACCAGGACCCTGAGCAGTTCTTGAGGGTTTGAATTATGTCATATCCAGGTTTTTTTTTTAATCTCTATTCTCAGACAGTCCCTGGCATACAGTGCACACTTAATAAATAGCATTAGCTAAATGCATTTTCCTCCTAATTTGGCTGAGATCTGAAACAACAGAGCACTGCTCACTTAGGTTGATGCATTCGTGTTTCATCCGTGTTTTCCAGTGAGGGGAAATGTAGAGATCCCATTTGTTCATGAATGAAGAAACTACAGGTCCCCAAGAAAAGTCTCCATTTGCCGGAAGTCCCTTTGATTGGATCACAGGACATGCACAGACACTTCCAGGGGATAGAACCCCGAAGACTCCACGTGTTTTACCCAGATACAGCCTTTAGGACCTATTGCTTTTTTGCAATCCTGTCTCCAGATCCTGCTACTCTCATCTAAGCCTGAGGAGCAGAAGGATACAGAGGATGACCTTGCCTGCTCACCTGGACATCTTTCTGCTTAGATCCCAAAGCCTGAACCTCCACTGGCACCTGGGGTGCAGCCAGAGTCAAATTGGCAGAGTGAGATGTTGCAGCCGCTACTACTTGGCAATGAAGCAAAACCCCCTAAAGGAAATGATACAAAATAATTTGAACTGCGCTTCAGTTCTTGAACCTTCATCTAGTTATTTTCTGTCTAAAAGCAAATATTCCAAAAAACCAGAGATGAGAGAGGGTAAGGGAGAAGGGAGGAGGATAGGATTGAGGGAGGAAGAGAGGGAGGAGAGGGAATGGGGGAGAGAGAGAGAGAGAAAGAGAGAGAGAGGGAGAGAGAAAGAGAGGGAGAGAGAGAGAAGGAGAGAGGGAGAGAGAGAGAGAGAGGAGAGAGAGAG
This sequence comes from Cryptotis parvus, assembly GCA_021461705.1. Classification (NCBI taxonomy): domain Eukaryota; kingdom Metazoa; phylum Chordata; class Mammalia; order Eulipotyphla; family Soricidae; genus Cryptotis; species Cryptotis parvus. Next base: position 228,202 of record JAJIBD010031113.1, on the reverse strand, counting down.
AGGGAAGAGGGGAGAGAGAGAGAGAGAGAGAGAGAGAGAGAGAGAGAGAGAGAGAGAGAGAGCAGATCCCATTGAATTCAGACAAATGTTTGTCGGGAGTAATAAGCCCTTGATAGCGTGGGAAACACTTCTGCAGCTCTCAAACCAGCCTCCCCCTCTCCACTCTTCCTTTATTCTTTCTCTTCCGTCTCATCAGAACTTCTCTCCAGCAGCAAGTAGTTATTTTTCCATGGTGTGGGAGCAGGGACAAGAGAGGGGTGTGCTAAACTGGGGTGCGGATTATTTTGAAGCGTGTTTATTTTCAGTTCTCTCTAAAACAACTTGGCTGCGCTTCGGGACCATCCCCAAAGAGTGTCAGCCCAAAGGTCCGATGTAATGGATCTGGGGTGCGGCCTGGACGTGGAGTGATTTAACTCCCCAGGTTGAAAACGACTGACATGAATGTGCCATTCCTCTTTCCACCCTGCAGAAACCAGGTTCTCAGCCCAGGTCAGGACCTGCGAGATCTGGCACCCGTCCCTGGGCAAAATCTCTGAGCGCCGCAAGGTCGAAAATCCGCGCGCGCGACAACGTTAAACACCGGGTTGAGAAGGGGCGGGGCTACCGGGGCGGGGCGGGCTGCCTGGAGCTCCGCCCCCGCACGCCTATGGGCGCGCGGTGCGGGCCCTGACGTCACTCTTGTCAGGGCCGCGGCACACGTGCGGCCGGATGCGCGGAGCCGGGCGCTGAGGGGCCGCGGAGCGCCGGGGGAGCAGCGGCTGCGAGCGGGGCGGGGTGGGGCGGACGGCGCGCGGCCTCGGCTGCTGGCGCTAGGGGGCCGGGGCGCGCGGTGCCTGCGCCCTTCTGCAGTCCGGTGCCTATTTCCCCCTTTCTTTCTCTTTCTTGTTTTTATTTGCAATTTTGAACATTTTGCAAGACGAGGGGCTGGAAGCAGGCGAGAGCATCCTGCACGTCGCGGGGACTCCGCGGTCTCTTGGCGCGCTCTCTGGAGACTGCACTGGGAACCCGAAAGTTTTTTCATTTTATTTTTTATGCAGATATATTTAGAAAGATAGAAGTAAAAATTTTTGCCCCTTCCCTGCCTCCACCTCCTTGGAAGCGAGGCGTACTTTGGCAAAGGACGAGGGGGAATAAAAGCTCAGCAATCTTTGGGGGCATTGCTTCGGGTTTTTGTTTTGTTTTGTTTTGTTTTTTAAAAAAAGAATATACATTGAGTGCATCGCGACGGAGAAAATGTCCCGGCCGCTCCCCTTGAACCCCACCTTTATCCCGCCTCCCTACGGCGTGCTCAGGTCCTTGCTGGAGAACCCGCTGAAGCTCCCCTTCATCACGAAGACGGTGAGCGCTGCCGCGGCTGCCCCACTCTGGGAAGGGACCGTGTCCCCGGGGGTCCCCCCTCCCTGGCCAGCGCCCCCGCTGAAGCATTCATCCCGCTCACCCACCACTCCCTGAAAAGGGTGGCTGGGGGTGGGTGGCTTAGGGGCGCCGCGTTTAAGAAGGCGCCAGGACTCCCGGGGTCCCCTCTCCTGCGGGGAGGTGGCGGGAGGAGACAGCTTGACGGGTGAGGTCAGGAGGTGGACCGGCCAGCGGAGGTCCAGGTGAGCTCAGGAGGTGGACCTGCCCGCGGAGAGCGGCGCCTGCCTGAAGGCCGAGCTTGGCGGGCCCGGGAGGAGAGAGCGGAGGCGCGGGGCGCGGGGCGCGGGGTGCGGGGTGCGGGGTGCGGGGGTGCGGGTGTGTCCCCGCACCCAGCGCGGGGATCGGGCCGTGCGGCCGTTTGAGCAGCGCTGGGGTCTCGGAGCGGCCAGCGGAGCGCGGGAGGGGCTGGGGAGTGGTCTCGGCGGGGAGCCGCGCACGCCTCCGGCGCTGACACTTTCCCGGTGCACTTTTCCCGGTGGGAGGGAGCGCGGAGCGGGCTCACGTGGAACTGCGCAGGAGCCTCTTCTGGCTGCAGCCGCTTCCCGGTAAGTCCCCAACCCGTCCCCCCAGGCGACCTTGGCCGCCTTCGGAGAGGAGGGACGTGGCCCGGAGGCGCCCAAGCCACCAGGTGCCGCCGCTGCGGGGTGGGATTTGTCGGTGGTGGCCACTGAGACCTCCTGCCTCCTACGAGAGCTCCCCGGAGCAAACCCCGGTGCGATCCCCACTGTAAAGTCTGGAAAAGCTCGGGAGTGAACTCGGTTCTCCCCTGCTGGCATAGCCGAGCACAACCTGTTGAGCGACCGAGCGTCCAGGTGCTGGCTCGCAGCCTGCAGGGCCCGGCTACCCGCCCTGACTCCTGGGGAAGGAGTAGCGCTTGGCAGCAAGGTGCTGCCTGCAGCCTTTTGCATCTGTGGGTGTTTGAAGTCAGATCAGCGAGAGAGGAGACTGGAGAGGATGGAAATCGGGTGGCGGTGGCGGCTGTGTTTCTCTGAGGAAGAAACTCAGAAGCCAAAGCTCCTAATCCCAGATTCCACCCGCGCCTGAGTACTAGATTTGGCAAAATCTCGAGCGTTGATTAAAGACGCCAGAGGGGAGGAGGGTGCAGCTAGAGGGCTCACGAGGCCGTTTTGCAGGGACAAGGCCGGTTTGATCCAGGTACCAAATGGCCCCTCACCCGCACCCCTGACGGTGTGCCCCCCAAACTTAAATACATAAATAAATGAGGCCAGCACCCCACCTTCCCAAGATCAGACGGGTGAGTCCTCCCCTCCTAGACAGGCGTTGCAGCCCTTTTCAGGAGCTGGGCTTTGCTGGTTACTGCAAGACCATTTTAGTGTGTCTCGCAGCTCCTGGCATGTTTGAGAAAGAGGAGGAAGACAACTTGGATTTTCATTTTGTTTTAAATTCCTTTTGTAAAATGCATGGGGCTGGGGGGTGGGGGGTGAGTAAAAGTGAACACACATGGGCTCCGAAGTTGTCAGTTTTCTTCTGCTTGGAGAACAGTCAAGTTCCTTGAGGTCTGAGAGACTCGTCTCCTGCAAATGTGGCTGCGGTGCCAAGGGTCTTGGAGATTGCAGGTAGATGAACCAGTCAGAGAGCAAGGCCCTGGTTTCACCCAGTTTGGGCTGAGCAGGGATCTCAATGCCCTCAGATCGCTCCTGTAATGAGTTTCTGGGGGGATAAATCATGCTTGGATATTGGTTGTGGTTTAAGAAGCCCTAAGTTAGATGACAGGCAGGTGTCATTTACCCAGTGGAGGTTTAAATGGTCTCCTCAGAGCAGGCAGGGGCGCCCGGTCTCTTGTTTATATCCTAGATCAGTTTCCCTCCTCCCAAAGACTAAAGCTCTCTTTCCAAAGTAAATAGGAAGATGTTGAAAACAGACAGATCCATGTCCTGCCTGAACTTTTTACTCCGGATCCACAGAAGCCAGCAGCCAGAGACCATCCCTGTGTGTCTGAGGAGTAGTTTTGAGGCAGAGGCTGGAGGGGTGATACAATCACAAGGACCCACAACCACGCCCAGAGTGATGCTTTCTTTCCTTTAAAGTGCAACTTTTCCCTTTTTCCTGCAGCGTTTAGTAAAGACAAAGACAAAGAAAAGAAGCTGGATGATGAGAGCAATAGCCCGACCGTGCCCCAGTCGGCCTTCTTGGGACCCACCTTATGGGACAAAACCCTTCCCTATGATGGAGATACTTTCCAGTTGGAATACATGGACTTGGAGGAGTTTTTGTCGGAAAATGGCATTCCCCCAGCCCATCTCAGCACGAGCACAGCCCGCACCCTCCAGCCCTGCAGCCGACCCCCTCGGCAGCCCCTCTGTCATGGACCTTAGCAGCCGGGCCTCTGCACCCCTGCATGCTGGCATCCCGTCGTCCAACTGTATGCAGAGCCCCATCCGCCCAGGTAAGCTCTCGCCACGCCTCTGCCCTCTGCTGGGCAAAGGGAGAGGGCCCTTGGGAGAGACTCAGCCACAGCCTGATGGTGCCTGGTTTTGCACATACATGGGGACATCGCTTGCGCCTGGAAAGATGGCTGACTCTGATTCTGTGACCTTGGCCCTAGAAATTCGGGTTGTTTCAGCTTTGCAGTGAGAGCCGGGAATGTGCATTTAAAATCAGCTCCCTGGAGGTGTGTGTGTGTGTGGGGATACTGAGGCAGCCCAACCCGAGCACTGAACCCCAGGGACAGGTCTGGATAATGGAAGAATCCATCTCCTCCTCTTTCTCTTTTCTTCATTCCCCAAATATGGATGTGAAGGGAGGGGAGGGCTGTCCGCAAGGGGTGTATCTCCATTCTCTCCATTCTTCCTTTGACCTGAAAGGAGGAAAGCCAGAGAGTGGCTTTTTCATCCTCATCTTGTGTTGGGCTTGATGGAGAGACGGCATCTAAAGGCAGTTCCCATCCCAAGTCTGTCTTGGCCTTATTTAGCACCTCCTTCTTGTCCTTTTTACCGCACGCCAGATGTTCCCGTAGATTTTATTTTTCCCTTCTTGTCTATCACATTGAATATACTTTTCTCAAAGCCTGCAAGGCCACAAGGTTGGCTGTAAATTGTGTCGAAATATTACACAGAAGCGTCACCTGAAACGACCAGAGCTTCAAACCCCACTGCTAAGTGCTCAGATACTAAGGCAGGTGGAGGCGGGCTTCCTGCCGCCAGCACCCTGCAGGACCAAACGAACAGGAAGAAAGAGCATTTCAGGTGCCAGGCGATCAGGAACAAAAGATTCAGCCAGATAAATTGTTGAGAAGGTGGCTGAGCTGACGCCCTGAGCCACGGGGGAGGACAGAAGGCAGGACAATGGGGACTTGTGCTAGAGATCATTTCTGAACTGTGTCCTCAACCTCACAGAGAATTGTGGGGGTGCAGGGAGTGGGGAGACTGAGAGGGAAGGAAACGGTGCAGAGGAAGGAGAGCACCGGGCCTTGAAGCAGGCGGGGTGGGGCGTTGGCTCCTCGCAAGCCGGGTGGGCCCCTTCTTCAGAACCCACTTGGAATTCGAGTTGAAGGCTTCTGGCTGCAATGGAATTCAGTCTTTACCCCTGACCACCCTTTGGGGGCTACAGAAATTTGGGAGTAAAACTCCTAGGTGTAAGATTGGACCGTCTGTTACTCGGGTGGACATGCCATTGTCTGTAGTTTCTTCACAGGAACAAAGTACCACTGAAATGAATGTGTGTGTGTGTGCATGTGTGTGTATGAGAGAAAGAGAGACAGACAGACAGACTCAGACAGACAAACAGACAGACAGAAAGACAGTGGGACCCTCCGTCCTGGGCTCTGCAGAGTAAGACCACCTCAGCAACTTAAGGAAAGGGCGTGAGCTCTCAGCCTCATTTCCCTACTTGGATGTGTTACTGTGAAAATTAGAGACCATATGTATAAAGTGTTGACATCTTGAAATATTAACACAAGGTATTCTACTTGGCTTTTTTTTTTCTTTCTGGGATCACACCCTGCAATGCTCAGTGGTTACTCCTGGCTCTGCGCTCAGGAATTACTCCTGGTGGTGCTCAGGGGGACCATATGGGATGCCAGGGATCGAACCCAGGTCAGTCACGTGCAGGGCAAACACCCTCCCCTCTGGACTATCGCTCCGCCCACGAGGTATTCTATTAATGAGAATAGTCATAATCATTGATCACCTTGTATCCGCTTCTTATTTCTTATTTCAATCCCTGTCTCCTGGGATACCTTCTTAAAGTAAATAGATTAACAGTATATGTCTCTCTCTGGAGAGACTCGTGGTTATTGGATTGGAGTATCCTACCCAACCCTTTATACTCAGCTGACACCTATATTTCAGTCCCCTGCCAAATACAGGACAAGTGTCATGCTACCGAGAGACTATTTTACTCCTTCCCCTCCCCACCAAGAGGCATGCAAATGAAGTACCCTTGGTTCTTATGAGAATCAAATTTTTGGCTTTTGAAATTTGAGACTCTCTTAAAAGCCCTTTGTCAGAATGCGTTAGGATCCCCTCAAGCATATGATTCTCAGAAACTTGGGAGGGCACTTCTGAGTGGACACTATTTTGTTACGTTGAGAGAAAGGCACAAGGAATCTCAGAAGGCACAGAGATCTAGAAAAAAATTCAATGTCTAATTTGATCATGGTAACACTTTAGAATAATTTGCCATTTTGAATTAAAAACTCAGTGAGAGTCTTTATAGGAAAACACAAAAAGTTCCAAGATCTTCAGATCCCAAGCTCAGATATAAAATAACACTGTGTTCATAAAGTGTTGATCTCCAGGGAGATGATGCAAAGAAAATTCTAGGAGGACAAGGCCTGGATGGATGATGTACCCCAAACCATCCTGGAAAGGAGAGAAGTTCTAGATGATTTCAGTCCTCACAAATGGTGATCAGGTAGAAATACCTGGGCAATCCCTAGGAAAATAAGTCCTCCGAAGGGAGGAGCCCAGCTGTCCCAGATGTAATCTTATGCCTTCTAGGAATTGTACCATTCCGTTCTAGGTGAAGACGTCTCAACTTCTGCATGGCCACGTTGTTAAGTAAATCTTTGTGAGGAGGGGGCTGCCAAGTTTACCAGCTTACCAAGTTTGCCAAGGTTTACCAGTGTGCCTCGCCTCTGACCCTGGGCTCCAAAACACTACCACCCCCATCTCAACTGTGACCAGTAAAATATCTCCGGTCAGTGCTAGCTGTGCCCTGGGAGCAAAACTCATCCTCACTGAGAATGAATGACTAATCTCAACTTTCAAGTGAATTCACATTCTGTCTCACACTTGAGTGCTTTTAGCCTCCTATGGTATCGATGGCAGAACTTTTGAGCAGGTCAGGGAGATATTAGGGCACTTCGGGAAAGCGATGCTTGTTCATAAGAGTACAGCTGTACCCTTTTTTTGTTTGTTTATGAGAAGGTTGAGACGTCAGGCTAAATTAGAGGTGATTGTATAGCAATTTTATTGAACACTTGCTTCCTGCTTTTTTTGCTCATCACGCATCTTTTGAATCATGCGCAGGCGTTGCGTCATTCAGATGACCTGTCTGGTTCAAAGGAAATGAGGATGTAACTGGCCAACAACGGTTTCTAGATCCATCCAAACTTATTGTCTCGGGATGACTATGGGGATATTCTGCTCAATTTTCACTCACTGAACCCCTTTTTTCCTGTTTCTGTACCCATCTTGAGCCTGATTCTCCCACCTCCTTGATCAAAGAATGAATCGGATATCTGAAAAACACAATTTTCCTTCAAGAAATAATTCACTGAAATTGAATTATTGAATTATGACTAGGGGGGTGATCACAAAGTTTCAGAGGCTGTCGCTTTAATGAAGGGAAGAACCATGGTTCCCGACTGCTATGACCTGCCACAGGCTTCCTGGTCCCCGAGGGGCAGCATTCTGGACGTTCCCAGGTCAGCAGCAAGGGCAGGACCCACCCAGCACTTCTGTGTTTGCGTTTCTGATGGGATCCGCAGGGAGTGTCCGGGATGGCTCTCCTCGAGGTATGCACCAGCTACTGGAAAAATATGAATCTGTTTGCCTGAAGAGCTGAGCGGTGGCTTTAAGGACAGAAATCCCTGTAGGGAAAGTCATCTATGGCAGACAAAGGCAGAGTTATTTTTAAATCTCAGGCTTGTAAAACTAGATTTGAAATCTTTTCCTTCAGTGGTTTTTCTTTGAATCGCTTGGGGGTGTCCTACCACTCTCAGGCTGAGATTCAGCTGAGAGTCAAGAAGCCTCTCCCTTGGGGTTCTGAGCCGGAGACTGGGTTATGATGGAGACCAGCTGCAGAGAGAAGTGCAGTGCGGCATCCGTGGGTGGCGTGAGCAGAATGGGGGCGGCATTCAGGTTCTGTAGTCTGCCCACCTTCCTTGGTGCTCAGGTTTTGGTGGGTGAGGGAAAGCGCTAACCTCGGGATCTGGGTGATGAGGACGGACTAGCTCAGAGCAGGCAGGAATCTGGGGGTCTGGAGGCAATGTGGTTGAGATGGTCCAGCTTTTCCCAGCATTCTCAGTTGAAGCTTGAGTTTTTCTCTCTCTGGAAGGGCCTGTGGGTTCCTCCAGTAGTGGGTCTGCAGGCTGGAAGACTGACCGGTCAGATACCTTTGGAAATGCTTTTCATGCAGCAGTATTGAGTCTATCAGGAAGGAGAGATTGTCAGCTCAGTTCTGGGGGCAGGTAGCCTTGGGTTTGTTTCCGGTAAGTCTTTATCTTCTCTGGCAAGAGAAATGGCACAGTGGGTAAGGCCCTAGCCTTGCGCTCAGCCAACCCAGGTTTGCTCTCCTCTGCCATCTCTAGTCCCCTGAGCTCCTCTGGGAGATGGCTGAGCAGGAGTAAGCAAGCCCTGAGCACAGCAGAGTGTGGCCCAGAACAACAATGAACAAGAGTTTCTCTTCTCTACCGCATCTCCTGTTCTCTTGGCTTGGTCCTGTGACTGTTTCCCAGGACAGGCGTTCCTCGCCTCCTGACTCGAGGTGTTTCCGGGTGGGTTTTGGGGGTGGAAATGGGCCACATTGGTGGCTTAGAGTGACATGGGTAAGGGAACATGTGATCAAGTGTGGCGGGGACCTGGCGCATGAGTGTGCTGTCCTTGAGGCCTTACTGGAATGGAGAGGAGTGGGGGGTGGGGGGGAGACACTTGCCTTACATTTGCCCAACTCTGGTTCAGTCCCTGGCACTGCTTATGGCCTCCTGTGCCCACCAGGAAAGATCCCTGAGCAGAACCAGGAGTGATCTCTGGGTAGAACCAGGAGTAAGCCGTGAGCATTGCCAGGTATGGCCTCACCCAAAAAAAAGTTGCCGGGATCAGAAGGGGGCAGAGCTGAGCTCCATCAGCCCCTACTCTCTAGTTAGGGATTTTTTTTCTTCTTCCATCCAGTCCCTTCCCCTCTGCAGAAATAGGATGTTCCCCCACACACCCTGTCCTAATTCTGTGTAGCCTGCTTGACTCTCTCCGTCCTGGTCAGGGCAAGTCACTTCCCGAGCGTCAAGCCAGCAGAAGTCCTCTGGGTAAGCAATTTCCTTCTGCCGCTGTGGGAACAGCACGGGGACGCCCAGCCCCCACCCTGGCAACCCTGGTAACCCTGGCTGGCTGCCGGCGTGACCGTGTGCTTTAGGCACGTGGCAGTGCCCGGTGCAGCCTGTTAGATTTGGGGTGGGGGTTGGGGTTCGCCCCACTGCCGCTCCCCTTCCCAAGAAACAAGAGTGAGTGCCACGAGCCGTTGCCACCCCGACCTGGCAGGAGAAAGTTGAACTCTGGGGAGGAGGGGGCAGTTCGTGTGCCAGGGAAACTTGCTTGATCCAACATTCTCGCCGAACCCCAAACTCTGCCCCCTCGCCTGCCTCTTTGCCCAGAGGCCCCATCTTCTCTGCATCACTGCGGTGGGCAGGATTCCTGTAGACCAGCTCCTGCCAAGGGTCTTGGCAGAACCTTTCCAGTTCAGTACTGTGCCTACCAGACTAGAAAAATATCCGTGTACAGATGGAATTAGGTAGAGGAGAAGGCAGAAGCTGGGTGAGGGAAAGGACAGAGCCTTGCTAACATCCTCCTGTCGAAAGCTAGAGAATAAAAAGGCAGAGAGATGATTTATTAGGCTTCCCTGAAAACTCTCTTCCAGCCACCACTAATCACTTTTACCCAGGAATCATTTCTTTTCGTTTCAGCAGTGTAAAGGGAGGGAAGTGGGAAGGTAGGAGGGGAAGTAATAAGATTTCTTAAGCACTGGAAAGAAAATAGGAAAGGAGGCACGGCGCCTGCATTTGATTTTGTAAGGAGAATGGTTGCGAATATTGGTCCTGATAGTTCTCGTTTATTACACGGGGTGTTCTGCCAACGGTGGTCTTGATGTGAAGCCACTAAGGAGTTGTTTTTAGAAGAGACTTCACTTTCCTGAAGACCCAGGTGTTTGCTGGCTCACAGTTCAGGGGGACCCTCTGAGCACACAGGGTCCCTCTGAGTGTCCTGCATCTGAGACATGGTTCTCGCTAAGCTGCTGGCAGATTTAGGAGCACAAGTCCAGAGGCAGGCCAGCCTGAGTGTGGATCCTGAAGGGCCCAGGAAGATCACCTCCATCATTGGACATAAGAGGCGCACTGCACTGTTCAGGCAGAAATCAAAAACCCCAGTTTATAATGCTGCTCTGTGTATTTGTGTTCAGGTACAGGCATACCAGATGCTAAACAGCACTTACATTTTAGGGGCCCGCTCCAGCCCTCTGACTGGTCTGGCCGTTGAAAGCTGCCTGATCTAAGTGATCTGAATTTCCCATTTTCTATCTGGAGCTTAGGAATCATCATGGAACCTGCCTCCTCGGACCTGTGGACGGTGGGCCAAGCTGGTGTGTGGAGAGCACTAGGCTGGCCCGGCACCCAGCAAGCACTCAGTGGGACTGTCCCCACTGCCACTGACCTCGTTCCCCCAGGAAGACTGAGAGCAGAGCCCCTCGACACTGCCCTGTCTCTTTCTCTGCCACTTCAAACCTCTAGTCAGGTTTTGATTTTCTCTGCTTCTCTGCCAGCGCTTTCTTACCCCTCTAAGCCTCTGAGGTTTAGGAAACCTTGGTTAGCTACTGCCACCTTTGCTAATTCTTCTTGCCTGTTAGATTCACACACACACACACATACACACACACACATACTTTTAAAAACTGAAATTTAAAAAGGTTCTTGATTAAGTGTCTCTCCTTGGCATCTTTGCTAGATCAATCTATCAATTGATGTGACTATTAAATCTTGAATGTTAAGCATTCCTAATTTTTTCTTGGAGGAGATAAAATGACCTCAGGGATAAAGAAAGCATCATGACTGTTAGGCTGTTTAAAGAGAAGGAACTAGGTCTAATCCACCCTCTTCTTTACAGCAAGATTTGAAGCATGCCAGAGTCTTTATTCCTTCTTCATCAAACTGGCCTCTTAGTCTTTCTAGAATCTTTGTGTTCTCCTCTGCCAAAGGAACTGCTCCGTTGAGTGTATCCAGATTCCTAACATTCAGGAGCAGGAAAGAGGTTGGAGTGATAGCACAGCCGGCCCTCACTGCTTCAGTCTCCGGCTTCCCCTATATTTCCGAGCCGCACCAGGAGTGATCCCTAAGCACAGAGCCAGCAGAAAGTCCTGAGCACCACAGGGTACCCCAAACAGAAGACTAAAACAACAGAGAGAATGAAAGATCCAGCATGATGTCTGCCACTGAAGGGACCAGCCTTTCCCACTAGCCCTTCCCAGGACCAGCCAGTCCTGTAGCTTCTCTGTAGTCAGGATAGAGGCATGAGGGAAGCGAGACAGGAAGTGGAGGGAAGGAGGAGCAGCATGGACAGTCCAGAAATCACATCTGTTTCTGCTTTGGGCTGCAGCCTGAGGGAAGACAGCCAGGCCACCATTTAGTTCCAGGTCTCAAGGAACCGATCATTTGGTAGGGGAGACAGAACTTTTAAATAAAAGGATGAGTGACGGGATACACTGGCTTATGGGGCCTAAGGCAGCCCCCTGATGACTAGGGAAAAGAGAAGGGGGCAAGAGTCATCAAGAAAAGGAGGAAATTTTTAAAATAAATCAAGACACAAAGCAAACAATAAAAGCTGTCAGACCTCACCGGAGTAGCCCAAGCTCTGGGCAAGAGCGCCGGGGGTGTGGTTCACCGAAGAGTTGGACCTTCTATCTAGAGGGAGGGCTCTGGTGTAGCCTAGCTGCTTCTCAGAGACCAGAATACCCCCTGGGATGTTTAGGGCACTAGGGTATGGATCGAGTTTGGCCCGCGGTAGAAAATTCCTGTGCAGGAGTCAGGGAGATGAGCCTGAAGCTGCCAGGCTGCAGGACTTGAGCTTGATCCAGTAAGTAGTAGAGAACCATTGAAGGGTTTTGAGCCGGGAAGTGTCACGTGCACATTTCCACTGGGGTTCAAGGTTGGATTTGAAACATTTTTAGATACTTCACAATAGTTTCCGCTGGCAAACCGGGACTTCCTTATTATTTTTATTTTGAAAATAAATACGCTCCCTTGAACATCAAACAGCCTTTCAAAACACAATGTTCTAATGATCTAGAGAAAGTAATTCAAAAAACACAGGGTTTAGGTTTCACTTGTAAAGCCCATAATTTTGGTGATTGGGGGAAATACTCTTTGGCAAAGAAACAGTTTGAAGGACTTGACTGGTTTAGAATTTTTTTTTTTAATAGACCAAAGCAGGCCTGATCTCAGAGGAGTAGAAAAATAGATTTCTAATAAACACAACCTATTAACATTCATCACGTTAAATGCCTCTGTTTTATAAAGCTTCTAGGTTGGCAAACAAGCATTTTGAACTGCTTTCTCTGAAAGTGGTTTCTCCCTGGCATGTGTGTGTGTGTGAGAAGGAAAAAGTGTTAAATGCCGCAGTGATACAAATAGTACGTGGTCTTCAGGATTACCTGCGGCAGTAATAGCAAATCTAAAAATACTGAGCCAAGTTTCTGGCCGCTTATTAATTTTACTCCTGAGAGACAAGGGAGTCATTATTAGGATTTCGCATTCTTGAGCCTTGACCTTGTATCTGTGGCTCCCTTCTTTCCTGAAACTGAAATGAACTGCACGTCCTATTGGAGGTGGTGGTGTTGTGTGTGTGTGTGTGCATTGAACTGAATGGGCAACAGGAGGAAAGGGGCCTTTTGAGGGGAGATAGGGTCCGGATGGGGGGCTTGTTGAGTACCATAGGCATGAAGGGATTTGCTTCCAGGACGCCTGTAGGGTGCTCTGTCCACAAGCCAAGATTCTAAGAAGCTGAAAGAGATGCCATAGCCCAAACCAGTTCTCTGAAGCAAAAAAAATATCAGTCAATGTATGCAGTTTCACTACCAGCTAGGTACTGTAGACAATTCCAGGAGTGTTGGCAGAATCAAGTGTCTGTGGAGGAAAAACTATACAGTATTTGTTTCTGCTAAATTGGCTTCTGGTAGAGACACACTCCATGATGGAATGTGAAAATTCCTAAAGTGTTTGTTTTCCTTCCTTTTCTGACTTGAGCGAATACCGTTACTGTCTCAGCTTTTTACCCATCCATCTAGCGGGCTCATAATGGGAATCTGGTCTTTTTTTTTCTCCTAAAATAAGGTACCACTTCTCTGTCACATAGTTCTGAAATTTTTTTTTAAAGAAGTTTAACTTATGTTTTTTTTCCTTCTTTCCATTAATGATTTTTTGGAAGGATTCTTTGGAATTTGGGGGTCCTCTAATGAGAGAGAGATGGCTGGTGGCTAATTAAACCTCTTTCCCTCTCCAATATTGCCTGGGAGACCCTTGGTTCCTAAAAACAATGACTGCACGCTACAGAATGATGCTCGTGGGAGCTACAACACTAAATCATCTGTGACAAAATGTTCTCCTAGAAAGTGGGATTGCATAAATGGATGAGCAGAAATAAGTGCTTTGGCAGAGTCTCCTTGAGGGCGGAAGAGGCGTGCTCTCGTTTCTAATTAGCTCTGGGTAGCAGCAGTGTGTTTAGATGTCTTCATTTGGGGAACCCAGGCATGGATAGCAGAGCAGAGAGAAGTCTCAGCTTGCTCACCAAGTGCTTCTGCACTAATGGAAAGAGTTAAGTGGAGATGCCCATTCACGCACAATAATTGCCTATTGAATTGAATTGAATGGGAAAAGGGAAGGTTTGTTTGAGGAAGGATGCCACCAGGCACTGACCAATGGGAATTAAGGGTGCAAACCAGATGAACAAGATCACCCAGACATGCAGTAATCAGATTACCCAGAAGAGAGACCTCAGGACTCTAAGATAGGAAGGGTTGTTTCATGGAAAGTGGCAAATAACTGGATTCCATCTTCCCTACGGACGGAGCAGAAGACTTCATTCTTCTTAACAGAGTGGTTATACTAAGGCTGGAGTCAGGTACCGTTTCTGAAGAGTATGGAACCTTTTACAAAGGGAAACTTTAAAAGTGGGGTGGAGATGTCAGATTCAGTCTGAATAATATTGCTTCTCTTTATTTAGTGTTTGAAAGGCCAAGAAAGAGAACCCAGATCCTCACACATGCAAGACGTGTTTTCTACCTCTGAGTACATGCGTGCCTAGCCCTACAATAATATTAAGTGATCAAAGATTTTAAGAAATCAAAGGTCACTGAAATATTTCTAGAAGAAATCTATTATAATATAATTACAATATTGTCATGAAATCTAGTATATAAAAATAGATCATGCAAGATCCAAAGTAGAAATAAAGCATGGTGGAGCTTCTGAGGATAGGAACTGAAAAATCTGCAAATTTGACTATAAAAAATTTAATAAGCTTTCCTATATCACAATTGATTTATTTATAGTAATACACTTTCTCACAGGGAAATGGTATCTATTTCAAGTGACTGGTGACTTCTGAATGTTATTTAAAATAATAACATGTTAAAAAGAGCATATTTTTGCATAATAAGTTAAATGTATCAAACATAATAAGTTATTTAGTTCTGTTTAACTATTAGATTCCTGAGAAATTTGAAGATAGGGGTCTCGGGAGATGACTCAAAAGGTTCGAGTACATGATTTGCATGCAGGAAAGCCATGTTCGGCCCTGGCCCCCAGCATAGCACCCCAAGCGTGATACTGTTGGGAACAACCCCCAAGCAATGAGCTGGGCAGCTCTGGGTGTGACCCTCAACCCCCCAAGAAAAAATTAAAAAAAAGAAATTTGAAGATGAATGACTGGAAGTTTCAACATTACAAAAACAAGGCAAAGGAGTAAATTAAATGTCTTCACTTTCTTTTTATTTTTTTAATAATGATCCAGTAGAGTTTATTTCAGTAGTTCAAAGATATTTTAACATAGGGTGACTTCACTTGATCACTTGATCACTTGAATCCGTTATTCATCGATTTGCTCGGCGGGCACCAGTAACATTTCCATTGGACCCTATCATGTGCCAATGTAGCCCAATGGCATCTGGTTGATTCAGGAATATGAAGAGCCACAAACCGTTCCTTCAGGGTCTTGACAAGGAATTTACTGTGCATTATACCTGGAAATAACATCACCTTGATTCAGATTTTGTATTTATTTGGTCTTGAATTGACTACGATAAAATTGCTAATTTGGGGGCTTGCATTGTGAATAGGGCATTTACCTTACATGCCGCCAATCTGGGTTCGATTCCTGGCATCTTATATGGTCCCCAAGTACTGCCAGGAGTAATTCCTGAGTGCAGAGCCAGGAGTAACCCCTGGGTCTCACTTGGAGTAACTGAAAATGATTTTTAAAAAAATTGCTAATTTTATCTTCAGGAAGTGGATTTAGCTTAAATACAAAATAGCTTTTAAAGATGGGTGTATGTGAATTGATACTGAGTAATAGGAGAATTTCTGTGACTCAGCTGTTTGAATAGCTGGGATTGGTCTTCTCACGAAATTGTCAAACCATAGCTCTGTCTTTCCGTTCCTCATTTGCTCCAACACAGTAGATTTTAATGTGTTCAAACTTCAGTTCTCAGACAAGTCTAGGAAATCAAAGAACATTTTTGGTTCATTTTCCCATAACCAAAATTTTAGGAATGGAATAATCTGTTGGATTGACTTCCTGTCATCCTTCCCTTTCCCGTGGGGAGCGGAGAGGGTGGAGAGTAACACGTGATGGTGAAATGCTTTTCCTGACTTCTCTGCCCTTTAATGGCCTTGCCAGGGCTCTGCCTTTGTTGCCTCCTCTGTCTGTGGGGATGCTAGTTCCTGCATTGGAGAATTCCTGGAGGAAGAAATGAGATGATGTAGACAGAGCACTTGGAACACTGTGCAGGATGCAAATGATCACTTCAATCACCTTTTTCATTGAATTAGAAATCACTGATTTCGGATTCTTGTCTGCTTCTGAGCCCCTTGTTGTCTTATACTTAGATATAAATGCAGTTATACTACCACCCTGAGGGCCTGAAATTCATGGGGTGCAGACCCCCATGAATTAGACGTTAGGGGCAGAGGTTCACTGTGGCAGTATTCAGCTAACCAGGTTGCATAGTTTAAAGCTCAGGCCCAGTGATGCTGGAGTGCACCAAGGTCATCCTGCCAGTGCTGGGGGTTTTGAACTCCAGTGTGCCAGGCGTGCAAAGCTGATGGAGGGGCATGTCCACGGTTCCTACATGCTACCCTTTAAGTCCCCGTAGGAAGGAGAGGGTTGTGACGGGGTAGAGCAGGTGATAAGTATCTGCGTAGTGACATCTGTAAGATGGACCCACTTGAGCCTTGGGGGTCCTGGTAGAGTGTAGGTACCCTAGCTATGATCTTCCCATGCCGGGGCAATGCTTTTGCCTTCCTTTGCTGGGCGGAAGGAACTTGAGCTGGGGAGAGGTGAATCAGAATGTACACAGTGCTCTCAAGAGTTTTCAATACCAGGGCCGGAGCCATAGCCCAGCAGGTAGGGCGTTTGCCTTGCACGCAGCAGGCCCGTGCCAGTCCAGGTTCAATCCTCGGCATCCCATATGGTCCCCGAGCACCGCCAGGAGTAATTCCTGAGTGCAGAGCCAGGATAAACAACTGAGCATTGCCTGGTGTGACCTAAAAGAGCAAAAAAAAAAAAAAAAAAAAAAAAGAGTTTTCAATACCTTGGAAAGATCCATGACTTGGCTTTCTTTCTTCCTAGCAACACGTTTGGGTCTTAAGATGGTGAAGGGGGCAGTTCCCCAGTGGTGGGGAATGGGTTGAGGCAGACTGCTGGGTCTCCCAAGCTCTGATAGCTAACTCCATGGCCTTCTGCTCCCCCCTAGTGTAGAATCTCTCCAACGCTCTCCTCTGAGCCCTGCCCAAGGGGTTGGAGTAGTGACGGGAGGCCCTCCGGATCAGGGAAGCGGACCCTTCTGAAAAAGTGGTTGGAAACATGAGCAACAGCAGAACAAAAGTCCATCATTTGGAAGAAATGTGTGAAAATTATTTCTGCACAGTGGAGAGACCTAAATGTTGATTAATGTAAGAGTTGGGATTAACCATGGAGATTTGCGTTGATGTGGAGAGCTTACAGTGGTTTGATAGAATGCATTGTGTGCTGTGCACGTGGGTGTGGCAGGATAAAGATTTAAGGCACAACATAAAAGGTATAAGAATCCTCTTAAGGGAGACCCACAGGTTTTAGCATCAAACAAGACAGAGAGTTCTGCCTTTGCTAGGGATGCTTCTAGCTAGAGCTCCCTTCCGCATGTTTTTAAATCCAGTCCGATATCTCTGAGCTTTCATAAAAGAGAAGGCACATGCTCCTAAGTTTGAGTCAGCTCAGTGCATAAGAAACCCAGCAATAGTCAGGATACATTGAAGCTGGGATGGTGTGAAGCGCTTAATCTAAGATACAAGAGAAAATCAGCACGTGTTAACAATGTAAGAAATATATCGGTTCCTGGAATTGAGTCTGCTCCCTGGAGAATTGAATGTTGTGGATACATTGCCAAAGTATGTTTTCTCTTTTCTTCACCATTCCCTTCCATTCTGATTGCAGCGGCTTAAAAATAAATTTGGGCATATCTCACTGGCCAAAAACCATGGAGATCAGGATGAAATCATTTTCAAGGCAGAAATAACATGCTTTGAGAGAGATATGCAGAGAAATACAATCCTAATAGCATAGGCACAGCATTCGTGGATGCTTTCAGCACTAAGCGCACTCGAGGTTAAGAGACTGGTATCATTCAGGAAGCTGATTCCTTGGCCGGTCACTTCCCTTCTGAGCCCTGTTCCAACCCCTACAAGTCAGAGAATTGGAAAAGGGGCTACATGACTTCACGAGGACTCCCCCATGAACTAAACTGAGCAGATACCTGTTCAAAGTTATCTCTCGGTAAGTTTTAATTCGGAGATAGAATCTGGTATGGTTTAGAAGCATTTGTATGGGGACCACTCCCCACAGCGCTCAGCCCAGCAGTGCTTAAGACCACAGGGATCTCAAATATGCCAGACATATGCACTTACTGTTTACACTATCTAACGGAGCAACCCCAGAGTACAGAACTGAGAGTATTTCCTGAGTTTCATGAAGTATGACCCCTAAGCTCCCACTCCCCAAGAAAACCACTATTCGCTCATAAGTTTGCAAATCCCAGATTTCTCAGTTGCTCGACTTGAATCTTTGCAAGCATCATGGTGCTTCCTCAAGTGTGCTGATAGATCTCATTCATTGTCCCAGCAATGCAATTAATTTGAAATGTAACCTCAAGTAAATCATCCAGCTCTCTGAATTTTTTTCCATCTGTAATATGGGAATCGTCTACATCTTTTCAATTTACAAGTATGTATGAATGAAAGATGATAGAAGATTTACCAAGTAGATTAAAGCAAAAAGCACCACAATTTGGGTTAGCATTATTATTCTCTTGCATTCTACGTAGCAAAGGGTGGAACTAGGGAGCCACAATTTTAAAAGTAGGCCAGTTATAGACAGCTTGGACCGGAAGTCTGCTGGTCCAGATCCTAGTGCCTGTGAGCCAGAATTGGGTTTTATGACCCTGGATCATACATCTCTCAGTCTCCGTTTTCGTACTGTAAAATGTGAGTCTAGTTTTTAGGTCAGTGACTCTGTGTTCTCAGACTCTTACCAGCTGGAAGACTGACTTCAGATGCTGCGCAAAAAAATAAAGAAAAGAAAAAAAAAAAGCAAGCCTTGTGTGTACACAAACCCCAGAAAGAAACAAGAGTTCAGAGAATAGTAGTAGTAGAGTGTGTAGGGCAGTTTCCTGATACACCGCTCACCCCTGTGTGATCCCAAGCACTGCCAGAAGTAATCCCTGGGTAGAGAGCCAGGAATAAGTCCTGGACACTGCCAGGTGCTGCCCGCCCCCTCCACCCCCACCCTGACACACACATCAAAGACAAGCATCTTGGGAAATGGCACTGCTCTGAAGCAAGAAGATAGTTTGAGATATTAATTTTTTTCCTTTTTGGTTCTTGGGTTACACCCAGTGGTACTCAGGACTTACTCCAGGCTTTGAACTCAGGGACACACCTGATGAGAATCAGGACCACTTGGGATGCTGGGGATCGAGCCCAGGTTGCCTGCATTCAAGTGCCCTCCCTACTATACTATTGCTCCAATTCCCAGGTTGAGATATTCTGTCACCGCTAAAAGATGATGGGGTTTGCTCTGCAGTAGAACTGCCTTAGACGTGTGAAGCCCAGGGTTTGGTCCTCCTTAATAAACACACCACACACACACACACACACACACACACACACACACACACACACACTCCTCTAGTACGCACTAGAGGATTTTTTTTT
This sequence comes from Cryptotis parvus, assembly GCA_021461705.1. Classification (NCBI taxonomy): domain Eukaryota; kingdom Metazoa; phylum Chordata; class Mammalia; order Eulipotyphla; family Soricidae; genus Cryptotis; species Cryptotis parvus. The sequence continues at coordinate 209,097 of JAJIBD010031113.1, read as the reverse complement.
AAGCTAAAGCTGAAAAGAAAAATACATGTGACAACTTTGAGAAGCAAAAACCCCAACAGCATTGAAGTCAGTTGCTTCCTTAAGAATGGTCCTTGGTTCTGACTCGGTGCCACCAGTGTCTCTGGTGTTCTTTGTTTCAGCGTAACCCTGAGAACAACTTATCTGGTTGTGGTCTTGGCTCCAAGGATTGGGTTTCTTAACAGTAGTTTATTAGTCAAAGAGGCCCCTGAAACAATGGTGGAGGGAAACGGACACTGATGGGCGTGGTATTGGAACATTGTAAGCATGAAACCCTAACAGTATTCAACCTGACAGTAATATAACTTCATGGAGTTCAAATAAATAATAATAAAGGAGTCTTTAAAGGAAGAAAATAAACTAAACTAAAAGACAAGAAGAAAATATGCTCCCCACCCCGCCTCCTTTTTGCTCTTTCACTGCCCGCTGTTCCAGAGGGCAGCTGTGATCTTGCTATTCTGGGTGATGGTTATGGTTGTAGGACTTGTCCATGCCTGGAGGACCCTCTCCCAGCTAGCTTTCATGGATTAGGCGGTGTCTGGGATGTCCTCCTGAGAGAATGATCTAGGGTGTGGGTTCAATGGGAGCAGTTCTGTGATTAATGATGTCTGCCCTGGGGATAGGGCAAAGCAGTGTGTGTGTGCCTGGTGTTTGCAATCCTGACGAAGCAGATTGGGAAGACTTTCTGGTACTTGCCTCTCCTCTGGGCAGAGGGTCCAGGAGGCTCGTGTTGTTTCCGGTGTCCTGGAAAAGTTTTTCCAAGCAACTGGCACTTACTGCTTTGCTCTCTGCTGGAGGTATCTTCTGGTTCGCTTAGCAGAGAGGAGTGGAGAAAGGGAAGAATTTGGACCCTGCCCCTAGGCCACAGGGCAGAAGTTGTACAGTGGATAGAAGCTTTAATTCCAACCATCTCATCAGGATCTTGTGAATACAGTTGTGGAGCCCAGACTTGTGTTTCCACTGTACTGGTGGGAAGCAACCACAAACCACAGAACCCATAGAACCAATATGCCCATTGGTCCAGGCTGCAGATTCCCTGGAAACTGGGCATTTGGAAGGGCCAGAACCTAAACTGGTGTCCCTCCACAGTCTGGGCCTCTTGGCCCGTAGAGCAGAGATCTGCCACCTTTTACTTAGGCCTTGGATAATTTCCTGGTCTCCTGGGGATTGTGGTCCCTGACCCATCCCAGCAGTCCACGCAGTGGGTGTTCTGAAATTTCTTTCTCACTTGGGAATGTGCTTTTGTTTTGGTGCTGTTGATCTTCTTTGCTTATGATCCTGAACTTTTCAGAGTTTTTGGTTCCACCAGGAACACTTGAGGGGCTGTGTGCTGCTTGTCCTTGCTTCCACAGTATGTGTGTCCTGTAGCCAGCGACACCTGGAGACCTTCCTGTCTGCTAGCCTGCAGTCCACGAAGCATACCCGTGCCCTGAGAGCAGCTGTTCTTTATTGAGCACTTACTGTGTGCTCGCTTCAGCCAAGTTCACTGTATGACCAGTCATGGCTCCAGAATCTGCTGGGTGGGGTGGGGGGGAGGGGTGGGCTAAAGCTTAATGATTACCTCTGGAGATGCTCCAGAAGCGTTCACCTTGGCTTCCTCTGTGATTGCAGTTTCCTATTATTCCAAAGAACACACTCGAGCTCTTCATACAGTTAATTTTCATTTATCCTGAGGTTGATCAGCTGGTTTGCAGATTAACCAAAGTAAAGGTTTAGCTAGGTAGGGGAGGTGCTCAGCAATCCTGTAGCCCATCATTAGTGGGTCACTGCCTACTCGGGGGGTCAGAGATGCAAGAGGGAGAACAAGAGCGTCACCTGCCACTGGCTCCGTGAAGAGGCGCCTGCTGGCTCTGTCATGCCCTTCAGTCTCCTGCCTGGTCCCTGAGAGACTAAGGAGCTCTCTAGGGTCCTGATCTCTTCCCTAGCCCCCTAGTGCCTTCAGCCCCCAACCCAAGTCTTCAGATTAGGACGTTCGGCTGGGCTGTCGGACCAGTGAATTCAGGAGGCCTGGAGACTAAGTAATCTTGTCGGTTGAAAGGAGGTTCAAGGAGTGGGTGCTGCCTTTCGATTCAGTGGGTGGGTGCTGCCTGTGACTGTCTGACCCAAGCTATGCCCCAGAGTGTTATCCAGCAGCCTTGAGGCCCTGAGCAGTGGATCCCTCCTAAGGCTGAAGGAGGCCAAGCCATTTAGGCAGTGCGAGAGGAGTTACCGAGAGGAGTTACCCGCCAAAGCAGGCTCCCGGGGTCCCAGCCTGCCTGCGGTTGACCTGCGGGGTGTGAGGGTTCCTCTCTTCAGGCCTGCCCAGATGACTGTGCCTGCCTGGGGAATACCTGGGTGCAGGAGCAGAAGTCGGTGCGTGTCACACTTTCCAGCCCAGATCCCAGCACGCGCGATTTCACCGGAGAGTTGCTCTCAGTATTGCCGGTGGTCTCCGTGTCGGGACTTGGTTCCTTCTACCCCTGGCCTACCCCAGGCCTGGAGTCAGATTGGGCAAGAAGGAGGCGAGCCTGTGCCCAGGGTCCAGGGCTCCTTTGTCCATCCTGAGCAACCTTCACCCACCGCTGGGCTCGCCTTTGCCCTCTGATATTTCTCCTCCTCCCTCCTCCCTCTTCCTCTCTCCCTCTTCTCCCTCTCTTTTTCTCTCTCTTTTTCTCTCTTTTTCTCTCTCTCCACTCTCTCCCTATCTCTTCCTCTCCTCTGTTTTCCTCTCTCTCCTCTTCTCTCTCTTCCTCCTTCTTCTTCTCTCTCTTCCTCTCCCCTCTTCCTCACTCAGCCTCTTTGCCTTTCCTCTCTCTCTTTTCTGGAGCATGACCCATATACAACTGAGTTTGCCTGCAACCGTGATCCCTTTATGCCCAGGGCCCTGGGTTTCCTTAGGCCCCTTTCTCTTTGGCTCACATTTTCTCAGGGCTGCTAATGTGTACAGTCTAGAGATCTCATTCTATTAACACAAAGAAATCTGCTTGGGCTGCCTGGCTCGCAGTCACGTGGAGAGAAATGTGCTCCTTCGGTACGCCAGCCTGCAGCTCTCTGTGCAGAATACAGCAGAGGGCTGGGCGCTGGGCCAAGCTTACATTTCACTTTGGAACACACTTTCGCATCACTCCTTGGCAGAACATCCACGGTGGTGTCTATTTGGGGAGTAAGTTAGAGAAGTGTCGCTACCCTCTGATGAGTGGCGAGTGATAGGACCTTCAAAAACAGTTTGTATCATCCCTATCCTGGTCATCTTAAAGAGGTCCAGGTAACAGGGCACTGCTCTGAAAGGTAGCCACAGGGCCTGACGCCTTCCTGCAAGCTCTCCTGAGGCCTTGCTAAGTCAGTACCCAGATCTGTGAGGATGCTTGGGACAGGGGAACTCAGGCCAAGGTAATAACATCAAAACCCAAAGTCCTGGGACTCTGGGGGAAACTAGTTACCGTCCCAGATAAAAATCGCTTTGTTTTCCAGAGATCTAAGGCTTTTCCAGTGTTGGTTGGAGGCCAGCTATGGAAGGAAGGAACTTCAGCGAGCCTCCCAGAATGGCAAATGCTGTGAAAATAAACAAATGGACCGCATCCATTTAGTTTTCCCTGATGGGTCTATATTTGTTTCTTCTCTTCCCTTTGCATTTTCCCATTTTGCAGTGGCCTCCCTTCTCCACCTCCATCTCCATCCCACTTTGCTCAGGGACCCAGCTGATTGCGATGCCTCCAGTAGAACAAATGCCTTCCTTAAAAAATTTTAAAAAGGATGTAGGGGAAAGAGTTGGTCATGTGGACTCTGTCCCTTGGGGAGCCTGCCTGAGGCCTAGCTTGGGTTTTAAAATAAAGTTGAGGGGGCCGGAGCAATAGCCCAGCTGGTAGGTCGTTTGCCTTGCATGCGGCTGGCGTCTGTCAGCCTAGGTTCGATCCCGGCATCCCATTTGGTCCCCTGAGCACCGCCAGGAGTAATTCCTGAGTGCAGAGCCAGGAGTAGCCCCTGAGCGTTGCCGGGTGTGACCCAAAAAAGGCAAAAATAAATAAATAAATAAATAAATAAATAAATAAATAAAGTTGAGACTGGTATTTCCAACCCCCTTCAGAGCAAATTGCACCTGTTTAGAAAATAGGAGTTATATTGGAATTGTACTGATGACTTTCTCTGAAACCAGATCCCTTTGGAGACAAATCCTTGAAAGTAAACTCTTCCTTCCCCAGCCCATTGACCCATCAGGTCCAGAAAGGACTTCCCAAGTGCCAGGCCTTCTCCGATTCTCCCCCTCGCAGCACAGGGCCTTTGCTCTCAGGGCCAAGCAGGGACTGATACATCAAGACTGAACCATACCTTCAGGAGCTCCTGGCCCGGCTGCTGATTTCACAGGAACAGGCTCCCAAAGGGCAAGTTCTTCCCCTTGCTTTCTCTGCAAATTGTGGAAGACAACCAGAAACTTCGGGGACAACGAGAAACTCAGGGTGCTTCTCCTGCCTGTCACCTGGGAATGCTTTTCCTACTCTGCACAAGCAAGGTGACAGAACCCCACTGCTCTTATCTCAGAAACCTGCTGGGAATACGCTTGAAAGCAAATGCCAAGCTCTTCCCCTGGCTGCTGGCGGCTCCGGCCCCGGGGGCTGCCGGGGCGCTTCTGCACAGAGTCAGGCTGTTGGAGCCCGCGTTTGTCATTGCAGGTGAGGTTAGATAAGGTGATGATGGCAGAGAGGAGAGTCGCTCTGCAGCTTCAGAGAGGTGCTCAGTCTGCAAGTGTTGAAAAATGCCAGGAGTTCAGATGCTTAACTGAAGCTTGGTTTTCCATCTCATCACACCTCTCAGCCAGACGGGGTAGTTTTTTCTTTGTTTTATAGTGGACAAAAGTGCCAGCAGATGATCGAGATGACCTGTGCTCAGTTCAAATATTCATTTTACTTTCTTCTTCATGGTACCCACTCGGGGTGTTGGCGACAGTGAATGTGTGATCTCTGCTTCCACCCAGTGAGAGACCCCCTCAAGGATTCTCTCCCCCCTGCCCTCACCGGGAGGGACGTGTTCAGAGGATGAGATTGATTTTATTGAAGCGGGTGAGAACAGGGTTGATTCCCAGGGTTGATTGAACCTGTGCTACTTGGGGAACTGGCTGGAGCCTGGTGCTACCTGGGGCAATCTTTCATCCTGTGGAATGTTTCTCCTTTGCTTAAAGAAGTCTCTGGTACAGGGAACCCCTAAAAGCGTCCCTGTCTGTGTGTTCATGGAGGGGCCTGTGGGCTTTCTGCCTTTGCCCAGTTCTCAGTAGTTCAGCCCAGCCCTTGCACAGGCACCTAAGTGTGAGCTGTGGTGGCTGAAAGGCTGAGCCATGGAAACCGGTCGTTTCTTCTAAAGACCGCACTTGCCCGCTCCGTATCCCAGTGGTAATGGCACATTGTGTTCTTCGGTGGGAAGTGATTTTGCAAAGAGCCACGATGATGGGAGTTTCCTTTGGGGGTACAGCTGAGTCTAGAGTGGCCAGCAGCAAGCGTGAACCCACTGATAGTGAAGGTGCAGGTTCAGGAGGGAGCTTCTTTTCTTCCAGTGAATGCTTGAATTCTAGAGAGCAGGGTGGGATTTGGGTCCCACCACACCATACTCAGGGGCTACTCCTGCTTCAGTGCTCCAGGGGCCATTTGCTGCCCCTGCTTGGGAACCATGAGGTTCTGGGGATGGAACCCAGGCCTCCTGCATGCAAATCATGTGCTGCAGCCCTTGGAGCCATTTCCCCTGGACTGTTTTTGTGGATCAGTTAATAGACCCAGTCAAAGAGTGTTTGCACACAAAAGGTTTAGGTGCTCACAGGTAAAAATGGATATTGACACACCCTCCACCCTGTATTTTTTATGCTTCCATGATGGAGGTTAAGAGAAGGTCTGGAGAGCTCCAGCCTGCATGGACTCTAAAAGCTAGACTCAAATCGCTTTATTTATTACAAGGGACGAGTGTGATAGCAGGGGTTGCCCTGAGAACACAGACTTGGACTTTTTCTAAAATTTTCTAAATTTTTTAGACTATAATACATTTCTTGTGTGTGTGTTTGTGTGTGTGCGTCCTTCTTGCTAATGCAGCAGTCCCCTTCTGTTACGATTCGTCCCAGGACTGGCAAGCCACATTTCAGCACAGAATGTGGGCCTTGGGAGAAGCCACGCTAGAGAGATTTGCTTTCTTTGTGGAGGTAGGAAAGCAGAAGCACAAAATCAACATAGAAAGAAGGGCTGGAGAGACAGCGTAAAGCACAGGAGTGCATGCTTGGCCTGCAAGGGACCTGGGGGTAGGGGCAGTCCCCACAACACGTGGCTCCCCGGAGCCTCACCAAGAGTGGCCTGGAAAAAATAATCAAGGGCTTAATTCATCTTGAAATTTTTAGAAGCATGCTGCAAAGCCAGTGACAGCAAGGCCTGTAGGGCAGGGACCAGCACAACCCTCCCCTGTGTGACGACTGGACAATGCCCCCGTCTCCAGGGGACTTTTCTCTCCTGACTGGTGAAATCTTGAGACTTACTCAACTGCACACAACTTGATTTTCTCCGAGTCTGGAGCTGCCATCCATTAGGATGGTTAATAAAAAGAAACCTTCATAGCTAACTGTGGTGTGCCTAGAGTCTGCAGGCTAGCTAGGTGGCTTGTGTGTGTTATTTCATAAAAGCAATCTCTGGGGGCTGCTGTAAGTATAAGCAAAGGCGCTATTATTGCCACCTTCTGTGGGGCAGGAAACCAGGGCCAAAGAAGCGAGTACAACATGGGAGGCAGCAGGACTCTTAGGTGGCAGCCTGGATTGTTCCCCAGATCCTTGTGGGATGGACAGAAGAACCCCTGTGTGTTGGTACCATCTGGTACCACATGTGGCCTGGGATCCTCCATGTGCGGGGCTGGGTGGTGGTTGAGGGCGAGAATTGGACAGATTTGAATGCAAGCCAGCCCATGCAGGTCCTGAGAGTCGACTCTGGAAGGACAGAGAGGTTCGTGCTCCTCACCCAGGCTTTATTTACAAACCATGAGCAATTTTACTTAACAAGGAATCCTGGGCCAGAGAGATTGCACAGGAGTTGTGGTACTTGCCTTGTACGAGGCCAGCTTCAGGTAAAACCCCCGATGCCACATGTGATGGATCACCTGAGCACAGCCAGGAGCAACCCTTGAGCACAGAGCCAGGAGTAGCCCCTGAGCACTGCTGGCGTGACCCAAAATTCTCCCCAATTAAAAAAAATATTATTTATTTAAATTCGTTTGAAGAAAAGGAATTCTGCACTTCTGTAGACCTCTCCAATTCCTAGTGCCTTCCATAAGAATTTAAAACTGAAGCACCAAGAAATGATAAACACAGGAATGCAGGAATATTTAGGGATAGTCTAGAAGAGACTTAACTTGCTTTCGTACTCCAGGTTGTTCCTTGACTCCCTCCTCTGGCTGCCTCAGGAGCGAAGGGAGACCTGTGCAGACAAGACATTGTCAGGCTTTTGCCCCCAGAGCCCCCGAGAGGTCTGTGTACAGCAGTGGGCATGAGCCCTGTGTCCTGGGAGAGATGAAGAGGCGCTTTCTCTGCTCGTCTCCATGTGCTTCGGAGACATGCCGGGAAGAGCGTCTGCAGATTTGAACCGTGGGGGAGGCTCTTCTGGAGAGCTCTGTGTGTGCGGCAGCCCAGGGCCTGCTTCACTTGGTAAATATTAGTTCCCTTCCCTTCCTGTGTGTGCGGCGAGTCGTACAAGTGAAGCATCAGCAGTTCGGGAGGCAAAAATAGATCCCCATGTGAGCGAGGATGTGGCCTCTTTTCCCGAATGTGGACCAGATGTCAGGCTGCCTGGGGGGCACTCAAGGAATGTGGCGCTGCATCTTCCAGGCGCCAGTGTTTCCCCCATGGAGAGGGCACCCTTTGAGGCCCTTCTGGGTGTTGGGCTTTTATGGAGGAGAGGATGCTCAGGGAGCAAGGAGGCTCCTGATGGTACTCTGCCAGCTGGGTCAGTGATTCAGTGCTCAAGGATGTGACGCAGTTTGGTTGGACCCTTTGCCCCCAAGGTCGGGCCGGGACAACCCAGCAGTATTCAAGAGCTTCCTGGGATGCACCTGGCAGTGCTTGTGTGTGTGTGTGGGGAGGGGGAGGTGTCTTGTGGTGCCAAGGATCAAACCTGAGTCTGGCACATCACTTGTATCACATGTCATCCCGTTGTTCATTGATTTCCTTGAGCAGGCACCAGTAACATCTCCATTCGTTGGGAATGAGGTCCATTATTGTTACTGTTTTTGGCATATTGAATACACCATGGGTAGCTTGCAGGCTCTGCCATGGCTCTGGGTATCCCAGGGGCCCAGTGGGGCCAGTATTTTTCTAGGTCAGACCATCAACCATCCAGGGCCCACGGGGCAGAGCCAGGATGTAGACAAGCCTGTCTCCTGTATGCCACCTGCTGACACAGTCAGGCACTGCAGCCACATCTACAACACCTCAAGGGGCAGGAGTCTGGCACATGCCAGGCACATACCCTAATCCCTGTACTATCTCCCTGACCTGTCAAGGTATCACTTGATCTGAAAACAAGAACAAAGGGGCTGGTGCCAAAGTTTTATGAATGGACTACCTGGGGTCTCCCCCTAAAAGAGACTTTGTAATAGACATGACATGTAGATTTGACTTCTGTGGCTGATACACGGTCATCGTGTTATTAGCCCTCTGACTTAATTACCTGCCTCAAATTAAAGGGGAATCTCAAGCAAATGAGCACTTTTCATTTCATTACCAAGCGTTGACTGAGGACCAGCTGTGGACATAGGTGTCTGGAATTCATGAATGCCAAAGCAATGAGTAAATAATTGTGATTGAAGTGTAGCAGGGCAGGCATGAGGTTGAACTAGGAAGGCAAAAACAGTCCATCTGGAGTGAGGCATAGAGGGAAAATCAGCGATCAGCCTTGAATTGTATCTCTGAAAAATGAGCAAAATTTCTATCAATAGGAAGGATCCATTTAAGTGACTCACTTTTCTCTTGACTGCTATTGAGTTAATTTCCATTCAGTTTGCACAAGAAATGATTCTTCCACAGTGTTAAAGGACATGGGACCGTAATTTTACAAATTAGGGGGCCCAAAGAAAATAACCTGAATAGGAATATATATAATAATTAAATCACAAAGGGGCAGACTCCCTTGTATCCAGAGCAAAGGAAGTTTCTTATTTACTGAGGGCCTGGGTGCCGCTTTCTCAGGGCAGCCAAGACACCTATCCTAAGTGTGGTTGTTTAAAGAAGATGCTGGGAGGTTATAGAGGCGGCATAATTGATAGAGTTGACAGTTGCTGTGGCAACACACCCACTTCCAGAAAATCAGTTAGTGGGAAGGCGGGAAAAGCCTGTCATTGCCCTGGGCTGCCCTCTGCCCTCTGTTTCCTGTTGGGCCAAAGGTAAGGTCAGATTCAAAAGAGAAGTTGCCACCTGTTTGGGGAACTGACTTTGGAGTAAGATAAGGAAACAGTAAACTAGAGCACAGATAACGGCAGAGGGAGAAAGTGGGGGGAGGTGCCTGAGCTAGCATTGCCAGTTCACTCTTTGGGAAAATATTTCCTCTGTGTTGTATCTGAATGTATGGAATGACCCATAGATTTCTGTGGGGGGGAATGCATATAGGGTCTAAAGGAGGCACAGTCTTATAATACTTTCCACAACACCACACGCGTACACACAATTCATATCGCCTTGGGCTGGAGAGACCCTGTGGGCTTCAGACCTGAGTTTGATAGCACCACCTTTGTGGCAAGTACTGCCGGGATGACCCCTGAGAGGGAGTAACCCCAGGCATTTGCTGGGTGTTGCTCCCTCAACCCAAACCCAAAACAGCAAAGATGTGTATGCCTGAATGTGTATGTAAATGTCTCTCTAGAGAAGCACTGGCAAGGAATGTTCGGCTCATAAATAAATAGTCCTGGGGCCGAGGAGATGGTTCAAAGGGCGGGGAGTGCAAACTCTGTGTTTAGGGAACCCCAGATTTGATATGTGGCACTAAGTGTTCCCCTGAGCACTCTGGAATGACCCACCCAAACAGGCAAATAATAATAAATAATATATGATGAAACAGTTCTTATTATAGCAAAGAGACCTCGGCTTGCAAAAACTGGATTGTAACATTTTGCCTGAAAAACTGGGTAATTGCCCCAAGGGGGCGCCATTGCTGCCACGTCACATGCGTGTGGTATTACCAACAGTCCCACTGAGTTTGGGCCCATCTCCCTGTACACTTGAGTTGATTCACTCACTACTTATATCCACAGGGGCTGTTTCCTCAAGGTTGCTGAGAACCTTGACAGACCGTGAGAATGGCCAGTATGGATTTTGAAAATAAGTTATTTTAAAGATATTTAGTTGCAAAAAGCAAAATAAAGTCCATATAGTACAGGTGTGGAGTTCCAATATCTCATTCCCAGCTCTAACTGTATTTCCTTTAATACTCTTCCAGATATTTTCTTATATCGGAAAGAGTAAACATATTAGACATAGAATAGTACACATAGTGTGTATATAGGTGACATTGTGCAGCTAACTTTTTTTACTGAACATCTTTTGGAGACCCTTCCAGGCTTATTGCTATAGATCGACCAGTTTCATTGACTTTCACTGTCTAGATTTGTCATCATTAACTCATTTTCGTCCTTGGCTGCCATAGCTCAAGTGTACATTTGTAGATGTGGAGTTTCTGGAGCAGAGTGTGTTGTCTTAAAAAAAAAGTGGTCTGCCTTTATATGGCCACTGAAGGCATGTGACAAGGCTGTTTCCTCACTCATTAAATAAGTAGCGACAGATCAGGATCCACTTTTTAGGACTCCTGAATGAGAAGGGGCGGGATGCTGAGCAACCGTGTTTTTTGCAAAGCTCCGCGGTTAATCTGGACCGAACCAAGGTGGTAACTATACCCTTGGACAAAGGGTGTCTGCGTCAGAGATGCTGAAGCAAAGGGGGTGATGGCAGGCAGGTCCTTTTAGATCCACACAGCACTTCACCCCTCCATGGGGGCAGCTGGGAGAAATAGAACAGCCTGTTTCCTCTGAAGTTCCGTTAACCTGGAAGCCTTTTTTCCAGACAGCCTTACGCATGAGGTAAATCTGTACTGATGGAAATTAAAAGCTCCAAATCGTCGCCATGGGTGCAGATTGGGGCTTTCCTCATGATTCTGTTACTTGTTCCCATCCATTTCTGTTTTTCAGATCAAATTGTTCAGTTACTTCTAATGTAGTCTCAGATCCTTCAGAAATAGGTAAAGTTGGTAGACGTGAAAATTCAATGCTGCTTTTTCTGACTGGGGCCTGGTAAGTCTCTGTGCTGGTACACATCTTACAGAGTTGGGAATTCAGCGCTTCCTTGCCCTGCTTGCTCAGCCCTTTAGCCCTCCTGGGTAGAGAGGGACAACATCCAGGCTTGGCTTTGCCAGAAAACTTCTAAGAATGATCCATCTTACAGAAATTTCTGACCATTGAAAAGACCTTTATAGCCTCTTTCAGGAAACACTTGCCAGCTTTCAAGTCTTAGAGAGTCTTTCCTTTATGGCTTTGCTTTGCCCACTTCTCTGCGTTGTGTGCTGAGCTGCTACCAAGGATGAGTGTGTCTTTAGCTTTTAGTCGTGCACGTGCACACACACACATACACACACACACATACACCACAAGGGTTATTTGTCTTCATCTAATAGTGTTCCCTTCCCTCCCCTTCCCTTCCCTTCCCTTCCCTCCCTCCCCTCCCTCCTCTCCCTCCCTTCCCCTCCCTTTCCCATGTGCAAGGCATGTGCAAGGCAGAATTCCCTACCCGCTGTGCTATTCCCTTGCTTCTTAGTTTTTGAGGAAATGACTCTTGTCCACTTCCAGCTAAACACTGTAGGTCCGGTTGCTCTTAGCAGCCCACTCCCTTTCATGATGAGCTAAGGATCAGAAGTTTTGTGTTACAAAACTAAGCGGAGTGGGACCAACCATATTGGGACCAATATTTTGGAAGCATATTGGAATGGCCAAGGATTTCAGAGGTGTTGGGAGACTCTTGGTCCACCCGAGACTGTAGACTAGTAGGGCTTCCCTTCTCCTGGGCGTCATCCGGGCTTTGGTTGGAGAAGTGGAGGGAGAAATCAGAGACTGAAAGAACCTGGATGTAATAGTATAACAGTAACCAAGGATCTAGCATCTGTTTACCCTCTGAGTACCCAGACCTCACCTCATGCCCATGAAATAGAAAGACCAATATTTTTGCCCCATACAGATTTCTCCATAGACAGCATTAGTCAGCCAGATGGGTTGAGCTTGGCTAATCTTAGTGCAAGCTGGAAATTTTCAAGTTTTCTGAAACGACACATTTCTAAGAAATTGTCTGGTCTAGAATAGTTTTTCTAGTGTATGTCAGGGGATTGTATGACTGCAGACTGACTTACATAAATATGTGTGAAGTTTACCTGCATTTCCTTCTACCTGCTCTCCCCACCACTGAGTGAGAATTGGTAATGGGAAAAATAACATTTTTTTCCTTTTATTTCTTGATGGGGGTGTGGTCTCACCTGGCGATGATCAGGGGGTTACTCCCGGCTCTGCACTCTTGGGAATGCCCGAGGGACCATTTGGGATGACTGGGGTTGAACCCAGGTGGGCTGTGTGCAAGGCAAATACTCGCCCCATTGTGCTATCACTCTGGTCCCAATGATGAAATTTTAAAAGTCCCTCCAGTTTAATTACTTTGCTCACCTCTATGGCCAGTTGGAATTTTTTTTCTTCTTCGTAAAACTTGCATTTATTTTTTTGAGAAAACAGTGCATGTACAGATTTTCCCCCAACGCTTGGTCTGTATCTAAACATCAAAAACAGAGGCTTGCTCATTGCATGTCAGAATCATAAATGGTGTCGTCTCTAGTTTTTCCTCTTCCCCGTCTTCAGTGACCGAGGCCAAGTGTCACTTTTTGAGAAAGTGATTCCTCCTTGCCAAGGTGTTTGCCAGTGGGCAACAGCAAGACTAGGCAGTGAAGCCTTCCCTGAAACTAAAGGGCCGGCCACAACTGCAGAGGCAGCAGTATTAGAAGCTCGCTCACCTCCTCCCAAATGAGGCACCTGGGGCACAGAGTCCGTTTGGTGTAGTTACCGGCTGACTCTTTGGAATTAAGTTGATCCCCCCCCCAAAGAATCCATATTCCTGACTTAGCACAACCCCCAGGTGGTTCCCATTGCTTAGCAACACTTATTTTGTAACCGTTCAGAATTACCATTAACTAATAGAGCATCTTCTTATCCTGTGTGATTCACACCGCCTATGGAACAGATACCTTCAACCTCAGTTTATCAAGAGATTCTCTGCAGGCATTTTTTACTGCCCAGCCACCAGGCCTCGGAGCCCCGTGGCCAAAACATAACACTTGCCAGGCCAAGATTTTAAAAACTATAAAGATGCTGTGAGAACCTCAGGTGGCAGGTCCCAGAGTCAGCACAAAGGAATCCCTCTGGGAGGCCGAGGTTAGTCAATGCATGCAGATGCTTTCCGGGCTCCTCTCACAGAGTCCTCCCACAGAGAATGGAAAGGAGACAGTCACCATTCAGGGAAGAAGCATGTGAGAACCCGGGTTCCTGCCACGTGGAGGCGGCAGGTGTTGAAAGAAACAGTTGCATGCCAGCCTCGCGCATTCGTTCTGCTGGTGGGCAGGTGATTTCAGAGCCATGTGGACGCATGTACAGTGAGGGTTTGGGAGTGAGTCTGCATTGGAATGTGGGCTCATCAGCTCACTAGCTATTTGACCTTGAGCGAGTGACTTTGCCTGTCCAGCTGTAGAGTTTCTCATTTGTTTAATGGAGGTAATAATGTAGCTTCTTGATTAGGAGGTGCAGTGACGGCCGTGAGGGATTAACAGTATAATTAGGCAAGCCTACCTCCTTGGCCCATTCTACTTCATCAGCTTGTCCAAGATCTCGTTTGCCTCCTACCTCTCGGACGTCTCCAGAGTATCTACCTCAGAATTCTCTTTATCTGACTTGTCTCTAAAATGTCAGTATTCCCCTAGGAGATTTTCTTTGGATTTCTTCTGTTTCCTATCTTGGGCAGGAAGGAATTTCAAGGTTATTACGTCTGAACCTCTAGTGACGATTGCTTTTCTGGGGGCAGAAGAGGTGGTACAGTGGGTAGGGCATTACCTTGTATGCGGCTGACCCAGTTCAATCCCCAACACCCCAAACGGTTGATCCCCAAGTCCCACCAGGTGTGATTCTTGAGCACAGAGCCAGGAGTAATCCCTGAGCAGTGCCAGGTGTGGCCAAATAAGGAACAACCGAAAAGATTGCTCTTTGGAAGCCTAGACCTGCGTTGGCCCCCCAGCTTCTTTTTTTTTTTAATTTTTTTTTTTTTTTTTTTTTTAACATTTTTTATTATACCACCGTGAGATACACAATTACAATGCTGTTCACGCTTAGGGGTTTCTTCACACAGTGTTCCAGTACCCGCCCTCCACCAGTGCCCCCCAGCCACCACCCATGTCCCCAATTCCCTCCCCCTCCCACATCCTGCCTAAATGGCAGGTTCTTTATCTCCTCTCCTCTCCCTCTCTCTCCTCCTTCTCCCACACATTGTACACTTCTAAGTTGCACTACACATAGAAGCCATCATTTACCTTTTTTGTCTGTATTTAATGCTCAGTTCTATGTTAGCATCAGAAATTTAGACATTTATTCACACATGTTCCCTTCTCTATCTAAACCAACCTCTCTGACTCCCACGCGCTTGTGGTAATTTCCACTTTTCGGTAAGATCACCTAGTATATTTATGTCATGCAAATAAATGCAGTCATTCTATGTCTCTCTCTTTTTATCTGACTAATTTCACTCAACATGATTCTTTCCATATCCATCCATTTATAGCAAAATTTCATAACTTCATTTTTTTGACAGCTGCATAGTATTCCATTGTGTAGATGTACCACAGTTTCTTTATCCAGTCATCAGTTCTCGGGCATACTGGTTGTTTCCAGGTTCTGGCTGTGTAGTGCTATGAAAATAAAAGTGTGGATTGTGTTTCCGCTGTGTGTTTTTGGCTTTCCGAGTATATTCCCAAGAGCAGTATGGCTGGAGTCAAAGGGGGCTCAATTTCTAGTCTTTGGAGGAATGTCCATATTGTTTTCCAGAAAGGTTGTACAAGTCGACATTCCCACCAACGGTGTCTGAGTCCCCTTTTCCCCACATCCACGCCAGACTTGTTGCTTTTTACCCTTTGGATATGGGCCATTCTCTGTGGTGTGAGGTGGATATCTCATTGTTGTTTTGATTTGCATATCTCTGATGATTAGTGATGATGAGCATTTTCTCATATGCCTTTTGGCCATTCAGGATTTCTTCCTTGTCAAAGTTTCTGTTCATCTCCTCTCCCCATTTTTCTAATGGGGTTGGCTGTTTCTTTCTTATGTATTTGTACCAGTGCCTGATATATCCTGGATATTAACCCCTTATCAGATGGGTATTGGGTGAATATTCTTTCCCATTCTGTCGACTGTCTTTCTATCTTGGTCACTGTTTCTTTCGAGGTGCAGAAGCTCTTCAGTTTCATGTAGTCTCCTATATTTATATTTTCTTCTAGTTGCTTTGTTAATGGTGTTTCACCTTTGAAGATGTCTTTAGCATCGATGCCGTGGAGGTTTTCCTATATTTTCTTCAGTACTTTATGGATTCAGGTCCGACATTGAGATCTTTAATCCATTTTGATCTGATTTTGTGCAAGGTGTTAGACACAGGTCCAAATTCATTTTTTTACATGTAGCTGTCCAGTTTTCCCAGCACCAGTTGTTGAGCACCGGCCAAACATAACACTTGCCAGGCCAAGATTTTAAAAATTAATAAAGATGCTGTGAGAACCTCAGGTGGCAGGTCCCAGAGTCAGCACAAAGGAATCCCTCTGGGGGCTGAGTTAGTCAATGCATGCAGATGCTTTCCGGCTCCTCTCACAGAGTCCTCCCACAGAGAATGGAAAGGGAGACAGTCACCATTCAGGGAAGAAGCATGTGAGAACCCCGGGTTCCTGCTAGGAGGCGGCAGGAATATTGCTTGAAAGAAAACAGTTGCATGCCAGGCGCCTCGCTTTCGCTGGCGTGGGCAGGTGATTTCAGAGCCATGTGGACGCATGTACAGTGAGGGTTTGGGAGTGAGTCTGCATTGGAATGTGGGCTCATCAGCTCACTAGCTATTTGACCTTGGAGGGTGACTTTTGCCTGTCCAGGTGTAGAGTTTCTCATTTGTTTAATGGAGGTAATAATGTAGCTTCTTGATTGAGGAGGTGCAGTGACGGCCGTGAGGGATTAACAGTATAATTAGGCAAGCCTACCTCCTTGGCCCATTCTACTTCATCAGCTTGTCCAAGATCTCATTTGCCCTCCTCCCTCTCGGACGTCCAGAGTATCTACCTCAGAATTCTCTTTATCTGACTTGTCTCTAAAATGTCAGTATTCCCCCCTAGGAGATTTTCTTTGGATTTCTTCTGTTTCCTATCTTGGGCAGGAAGGAATTTCAAGGTTATTACGTCTGAACCTCTAGTGATTATGTTTTTCTGGGGGCAGAAGAGGTGGTACAGTGGGTAGGGCATTACCTTGTATGCGGCTGACCCGATTCAATCCCCAACACCCCAAACGGTTGATCCCCAAGTCCGCACCAGGTGTGATTCTTGAGCACAGAGCCAGGAGTAATCCCTGAGCAGTGCCAGGTGTGGCCAAATAAGGAACAACCGAAAAGATTGTTCTTTGGAAGCCTAGACCTGCGTTGGCCCCCAGCTTCTTTATTGGGAGTCAGAGCACCACAGCCTTGAGGGGTCCATGACCCAACACTGTCTTTCCCTCTGAACATGCTTGCTCCACTCTGTCCCGTTTCCATGATCTTTACATTCTTTGTATTCCTTTTTAGCTCCAGGCCTTCTTGCTCTTCCTCCTTCTCGCATATTCTGTTGCGTCTGTTGTACGTTCATCCCATTTATCAATAACCCTTGTATCTACCTGGTCTCTGCCCCTCAGGTTGGGGGGGTGACCTCACCCCATTTTCCACTGCCCCCTATGATTCCTCCTCCATTTGGTGGCTATGGTGGTATTTCACTAATCCCTGCCTGTTCCTTTGAGGCGCAAAACCTTATTCTTTTCCTGGTCTCTACTTGGCCTGCTTGGCTCGAGCTGGACAACTGCTTTCATTTTCCCTGAAAACACAAGAATTCTCTCAAGTCTCCAAGCATCCTCTGTCGATCCTCTGCCTTGATTCTCCCCGTTGCCCCTGTCCCTGTACTTGCCTGGTCCATTTCAAACTTGCCAGCAGCCAGCTCTCTCTGAAGCATTTCCTGATGCTTGTCCACTCCCTGCAGGGATGCAGATCCTCAGTTTACCTTTGACCCCTTCAACCTTCTGCTCCCCTAACTAAAGCTCTTTCATAACACTTCGCATTCCTGTGCTCCGGCCATCTGTTTGCTTACCAGCCCCTGCCTCCATTTCACAGGCTCCGGAGATGGGGTTGTATTGATTTATTCTCATAGCTTAGCCGTAGTAAGTGTTCGATAAATATTTGTTAAGCAAATGAATGTTTTAATCAACAAGATTTTGTTCATTATACTGGCAAGGTCTCGGCCTGGGAAGATTTCTAATGCAGCTGGAGTGTAGATGTCTGCTTAACAACGAGAGAGTCCCACGGTCGGATGGCAATCCTAGCTTGGCATTTATGATGTGCGAGGAGTTAGGAGGCATTTTCACCCACAAAGAGTCAGAGGAAGGCTTGAATTAGGGTTTGTTGGCTTGAGACACAGGTGGAGATGGAGAAGTGTGCGGGCAGCGAGTGTCCTGGAGGGCGGGCAGGCTACATCAGTTCTGCGTGAGTCCAGTGTGGAGGTGGGCGGAAGGGGCCTGAGGATGGGGATCCCTGGCTCCCAGGTAGAGTTTGGATTGGGGTCAATGAGAAGCCATTGGCTGCCTTTGATCATGGTAGAGATTTGCTAGAAAGAAGAGCCCCGTGGCTCTGAGCAGGGTGGGATTGCACGAGTCAGAGAGACCACCTAGGAAGGGACTGCAGTTGTGAAGAGACGAGTGCCTGACCTGTGGCGAGGTTCTGCCCTCCGTGAGCACCTAGGAGAATCCATCACTGAGCTGAAACGTGCCTTCACTCTCCTCCTGCCTCCGCGTCCCCACGCTTTTGCTGTGTGGGCAAACCAACCCCCATGACTGATGTTGGGCCACCCACTGTTGTACCATCTCTCCCTTCTGCACACGTGATGGGTGGATTGAGCGGAACAGAAAGAAGCATCAGACAGTGGAGAGGTTTGAGAGCCCCCGTCCCCCAGAGAAGAGGCTGGTGGCCCCGAGAAGAGGCTGAGTTACTGTGGAGCTGGCAGTGAGGCCAGGGGCGGTGGCCAGCTGCACCCCAGTTGGTCCTGGACTCTCTGTGAACCTGGCTTGAGAGAATGACAGGCAACACTGGCTAGCAGCCAAGGCCAGGAGGCTTGGGGAAATGTTTGCTCAGGGACTCGTGCAGGAAGGAATTCTTGTGGTTCTCCTTTAGCAGCCACAGAACCACAGATGTACCTGAATCCCATTCATGTTCCTCCGGAAACTCGGGCTTGCAAACAATCCTGTTTTTCTTCCTCTGTGTGTGGGGCTGGTTGCGGGGGCTGGGCGGGGAGGAAGGGTGTTGCGTTTGTTTGTGGCAGGTGCCAGGTTCTCAGGGATGGCAGCCAGCATGGTTGAGTTGGTCACTCCCTCCCCTCTCTCCACTGCCTGCAGATGGGACCTGTCACCTGCAGTGCCCTAAGGACTGTGTTCGGTGCCGTCACAGGCCCAGGCAGCACTCGGCAAGCGGCCAACTGCACATTTTCACCCACTCAGGCAATTAAACAGACTTCGGAGATCTGGATGGTTGCCATTAAGTGGGGGCTTCAGGTATGGGGCGGGGGCACGTGCCTCCTGAGGGTAAGGTCATTTCACATGCTAGGGGCACCTTGGTAAATTGCTGAGAGGCTCATGTTCTCCGCAGTGAAACATGCCCGGGGACCGAACTCCATGAGAGTTATGGGACAGGCAGAATGAAGCTTAGTAAACCCAGCTGCAGAGAGGTGAGGTCCTTCACAGAGTGTAGGGGGAGCCCACTCGACCCCTCATCTCCGCTCCTCAGTCAGCATCTCCTGCGCACCTCCTGGGCACGACCGGGACCGTCCCCGTCCCCTCTCCTCTCTCTCACGCTGCTGGCCTGCTGTGCCTGGAGCTGCAGGAGACCTGGACAGGGGCTGGGCTCTCTTCACTGCAGTCACACTCCTGGGCAGCCCTTGAGGGTCTGGGTTGTCACCTTTTGAGGAGCAGTGGCTGTAAATAAGGGACAGTGTGGAGGCTTAGAGTCATCTGGTGGTTGGTAGGGTCAGGACCTTCTGGTTCCCAGGTTTTAGTCCTGGAAATGGGGTCTGAGAGAGGTGGTCTCATTACAGTGCCATGACTCTGGGGGGTAACTTGGGGCGGGGAGGCGTAGAGGGCTGGGAAGTGCAGTATCTCGTTTTGCATGCACAGCCCTCGGACTAACCTCTGGGGTGGGTCCTGATTACGCCTCCTGCGGCCTCTGGCTTTGCCACCTCACAGATGCTTCTCTGTGCCCTGGGTCACCCAGGCGGTGCCCGCCCGTGGACACTTCTGCCCCCCCACCTCAACACGGGTCTCTCAAGGGCTCACAGAGGCTCCTCTCACCTGTTCCACGGCTTCGCCTCAAGCCGACAGGCGCATTCCTGCTGACCCTGCGGCAGGGGATATGATGAGCAACACCCTTGGAATGAGACGCCTTATCACCCAGGGCCGGCTGCTGCCAAGCCCGGAGCTGCCGAGTCAAGTCAAGGCCATTGTGGGGACGGGTGTACCCACCTGGGGCACAGTGCTTGTCCTGGGCACAGGGTCGACTGGGGTGACTGCCCCAGGCTCGGCGGCTGCAGCTGGTAGAGAGCAGGAGCCGGGGGAGGGCAGGCGCCGTCCCAACACCATGCACCGTCCCGCTCTGTGCGTCGTTTCCCGCTTGGCAAAGGAGCACAAAGACCCTTCATGATGGAGGCCACAGAGGGTCTAAGCCTGTCTTCACTCTTGGAGTGTGGGGACGGGGCTTCTAAGCGGTGGGGAGGGATCACTCCTGGCAACACTTGGCATATGAGAAAGATGCTTCAGTGGTCAGGCTCATTGGTGCTGATCGGGCTAGCAGTGCCAGGCACAGCTGGCATGTACATAGGCAGGCTTGCAAGGCAGGCTCCCTGACCACCGCATCCTCTCCATGGCCAGTGCCTTCTCATGCAGTGAGTGTCTCGTACTGTGCAGGTCAAGTAGAGAGGCAAAGGCTAGAGAGAGCCTCAAGACAGTCCCGCTTCCTGGCCCAAATCCACTCATTCACTGGCACATGGATGAGCCCCAGAGTAGGTCTAAAATGTGACTCCCTGGGAAGTGGTCTGGGCCACCCATCGTGGATCTGCCACCCTCCCTGGACCGAGCACGGCCTCTACCAGTGAGTGAGAGAATGTGGACAGCTGCCCTGGCTGAGTTGTCCCTTGTCAAAGGCAGCTCTGCCCTGGGCACAGGCAGACCTGGGGAGGAGGAAATCGGAGAGAAGAGGGATCGAGAAGCAAAGGTGAGAGGAAGAGGGAAATGGTGGTGGGGCGGCTGCTTGCTGGTGGCCGGCAGTGGAGTTCAGACTGGGAATGTTTTGGGGCTGGAGAGGAGGGGCCTCCTTTGCTTTCTCTTCCGCTTCTTGGAGGAGAAAATGTAGGGTAGGGAAAGGGCTTTGGCTTGGGGCCACACAGCTGAAGCCTCCTCCACCAGACCCCAGAGCTTGCTGCAGGACTGGCTTCTCTGAGCCACCCGACCCCCCACCCCCATCTTCTCCGCACACTGCAGGGTCCCGGAGAGGCTCAGGCTCTGCAGGCGGGAGCCCAGCGCTGATGCCTCCGGTCACTGCTGAATGTGGTCCAAAACCCAACTCCAAACCTATGGTTCACAGGTGGGACCTGGGGCGGTGTATGGAGTGAACTGTTGGCTCAGGAGGAGGAGGAGGCACGTTGGGTGGGAGCCTCAGTGCAGAGCAGGGCGTTCCCTCACGTTGGGTGTCGAGCCCTAGCGCAGAGTGGGGCCTTCGCTCAAGAAGGGAAGAGATCCCTGTTGTGTGTGCATCAAGGGATCTCATGAAGAACTGAGACTTAAGGGCCAATTGCTAGAGTTTCTGGGTTCGGTCCTTTGGCACCACATGGACCCCCCAGCACTACAGGGCTTCGTATTGGTGGGAGCAGCCCCCAGCACCCTGACCAGCACTGAGGTTCACCTCACTGTCACTGTATCACTGTCTTCCCGTTCATCGATTTGCTCGAGCAGGCACTAGTAATATCTCCATATGTCCTGTCTCATGCTAGTAGAGCCCAAGGGCACCTGCTTGCTCCAGGAACATAAAGAGCCTCAAACCATTCCATCAGGTCATGGGAATGAGGTCTATAATTGTTACTGGTATTTGGCATATCAAATACTACATGGGTAGCTTGCCAGGCTCTGCCGTGCGAGTAGCATACTCAGTAGTCATTTCTATATCGAGCATTTATTGATGAACCCTGCGGCCGCTTGCTCCGTGCGAGCTGGGCTGTGATTGGCTGGTCTGCTGGGTGGAGTTCTGATGAGAGGGGAGTCCAGATGCGGAAAATGGAGGCCCTCATGGAGTGTGTGTGTGGTGTGTGTGTGGGGGGGGGTTCGTCTGGCTTGTTGCGAGGCTCTGCTGGGGTGGCGGGCCAGGGCTAGAACCCGCCATCCCCTCCTGGGCGCCTCGTGAACAGCTGGGACAGGGAGAGCCAGTAGCAGCTCTGCCCCATGTCTGTGAGTCTCTGGATCAGCATACCTGGACTGGATTTAAAAAAAGACTGCTGTTGGGGCCGGAGCAATAGCCCAGCGGGTAGGGCGTTTGCCTTGCACGGCCGGCCTGTGCTGGCCCAGGTTCGATCCCTGGCATCCCATATGGTCCCCCCAGTACCACCAGGAGGTTCACCTCAACAGGAAGAAAACCCTCTGATGTTGAGTCAGGCGGGTTGGGAAGCGGGTGTGTGCATTACTAGTTCTTAACCCCGGGCAGACTGTTTTCAGCATTCTGCGCTTTCTAAGCCTTGTTTGCATCCTCCAGTTCCACATCTAGAAACCAGAATCATTGACCCTCTTACAGCTGCTGTGAAGGTGATGTACAGGGAAGCGCCGAGGGTCCTGATGAAAAGCCAGGGCTGCCCATCACTAATACTGACCCCTGGCCCAGGGGCCTGTGTTTCTCTGGCTCTCTCTCAAGGGGATTGTGGATGGAACCATGCAGTGGTTGGAGCTGGGGTGTCAGCAGCCTGGTTGGCTCCACCTGAGCTGTTGGCGACAGTCAGGGCTTCAGACGAAGCTGTTAGAGAAGAGCTGCGTGGGTTCATGTGATGTTGGTAGTGGCCTCTCGCGTGTCCGAAACACTGGTGGCAATTTCTCATTCCTTATTGAATTGAGTGTAAGGGTGAGTGTGTGTACATGTGAGTGTGTGTGTCTGTGTTTATGTGCATGTGTGTATATGTCTGTAGTCATGTGTTTGTGTTTTCATTAGTGTGGGTGCTCATCTGTATGTTTGCTTATTTGCAGCATGTTTCAAACATGCCAGGAACTTGTCAAGTCCCTAAAGTGCTGACTCCGGGACACTTCTTTGAACCATAGCCGAGGCTTTCCTGTAGGAACCTTCCTCAGCTTTGTGTTTTTCCTTTTCCCTTTCCACTCTCCCTCTCCGTCCCTCCCTCCCTCCCTCTTCCTTTCCTTTCTTCTTTCTTTCCCTCCTTCACTTCTTTCTTCTTTCCTAGTTCCCATGGTCCTTCTTAGTTTCCTAAATCTCTCTTCCAATTCTTTTTGTCCCCCCCCCCCCATTTTCTCTCTCTCCCTCTCTCTCTCTCTCTCTCTCTCTCTCTCTCTCTCTCTCTCTCTCTCTCTCTCTCTCTCTCTGTAGTCTCCTTTCCTAGGGGCTTAAAGATTTTTTTGGTAGCATCCTAAAAGTATGTGCAAAGTAAACAAAGTCCATTTAAAAATATTATTTCTTCCGATTTTGAAAATTAAAGATGCTCATTATAGAACATTTTCAAAACATAATAAAGAATTTTCAAAACATAATAAAGTGGGGAGGGAATCTAGTTCCTGTGATATGAAACATCCTTAGACTCTAGGAAGGCTTCTCTCTAATCACTAGTTTGTGCGGGCGTTCTCTCTCCGCAGACCCCATAGAGAAGCCAGAGACGCAGCCCTCAATGAGACGTGTTTGGGCCTAGAGACATAGCTTAGTGGTAGAGCACTTGCCTGGTGGGTGTGAGGCCTTGGGTTGGATACCCAGACCACAAAAATAATAATAAGACAAGCTCACCACCACCCCCTCCCCTGTGCTATGGAGTTTATGTGTGAGAGGAGGAAGAGTGTTGGCAAATACTAAACCAAAGTGGAAAATAATTATGTAATTATCAGCTAGAGACAAATTATCAGCAAAGGTAATTGGACAGATGCTTGAGTGGTAGCGCAGAGGGTAAAGTCAACGTGGAGGATAAAAGGTGACACTTGACCTGGAAAGAAGCCGAGGGAGATCACGCAGGGTCAAGGGCACATGTCTTACATGCAGAGGGCCCAAGTTCAAGCTCTAGCATCCCACTCTCCAGCACTGGGGTCCAGCATTGAATGGGCCGAGCCCAGTTGGTCACGTATTGCCAGAAGCCGCTTCTGGGCCTCCTGTGCACTGTGTTGGGTGGGGCTTCAGGGAGCAGAAAGTGGACAAAGTAACAGGTTGGGTGGGGAGAACCCCTGACTGCTGCCCTCTGTGACTGTTGATAGTCTGGAGAAGTAGCTTACATCACTGTATCACTGTCTTCCTGTTCATCATCGATTGGCTCGAGCGGGCCCCAGTAACATCTCCATATGTCCTGTCTCATGCTAGTAGAGCCCAAGGGCACCTGCTTGCTCCAGGAACATAAAGATCCTCAAACCATTCCATCAGGTCACGGGAATGAGTCTATAATTGTTACTGGTATTTGGCATATCAAATACGACACGGGTAGCTTGCCAGGCTCTGCTGTGCTGGTAGCATACTCTTGTAGTCATCTGTAAATCCAGCATTTATTGATGAACAAGCGGCCGCAAGCGCGCTGAGCCAGGCTGTGACAGGCTGGTCTGCTGGGTGGAGACCAAATAAATATTCAATCAAATTAATCATTCTAGTGGGCTTTCCATGACTTCTGTCTTCTGATCTGCATTTTTACGTGTTTATATGCCCGCAAAGAAACCATGCAAGTCTGCTTCTTCTTCACAAGGGGACATGTCCAAAAGAGGCAGACATGGGTTCTGAAGCCAGGCATGCTGGAAATGTACATGTGACATTTTGCACCGACAATTCACTGAAATTCTATTTTTCTCTCTTTGAGGGGAAGTGGAGAGGCAGAGTGCTGGGCTACACCGTGTGGTATTCAGGGCTACTCCTGACTCTGTGCTCATGGATCACCATGTGGTATTCAGGGCTACTCCTGACTCTGTGCCCATGGATCACTTGTATCACTTGTCTTCCCCCATTGTTCATTGATTTGCTCAAGCAGGCACCAGTAACATCTCCAACCACGTGGTTTTCAGGACTATTCCTGACTCTGTGCTCATGGATCACTCCTAGAAGTGCTCAGGGGACCAAATGTGGTATCCAGGATCAAACTAGGGCTGGCCACTTATTTGTTTGCCTTTTTTTTTGCTTTTTGGGTCATGCCCAACTATAATCAGGAGTTACTCCTGGCTCTGCACTCAGGAATTACTTCTGGTGATATTCGGGGACCATATGGGGTGCCAGGGATCGAACCTAGGTTGGTCGCATGCAAGGCCAATGCCCTCCCTGCTGTACTATGGCTCCAGCCCCACAGGGATGCCACTTATAAGGCAAGTGCTTTAAGCGTGCACTATTTCTCTGATCCCATAACTCCTCTCCAGCTTCCCCATCCAGAACAGTCTTACGGAAACGTGTCTTAAGGATGCTTAATTACTTCTGTTAATACAGGTGGAGGAAAGCCCCCCCCCCCCATAAATGTGCTTCTATGGGCACACACATGTACATGGGCACACACGTACATACACATGGGGGCACACATGTACATACACAGGGCACACATGTGTACATACACACGGGCACACACATGTACATGCACATGTACATGGATGTACGGACACACACAGAGCCACAGAGATAAGTATAGACTATCCCACGTAACTGTTACGCGATCAGAGATGAAACCTTATTCTGAACAGCGCCATTGTGCAACACAAGACTCACTGAACGAGAGCTCTCTGCAGCGTTTGACCTCTCGTCTACCTTGGGAATTTTTTAAAACAAAGTAAACATATCTTCTTGGAGGGCTAAAATAATAGTGGGGAGAAAGGTCTGTGTTTTCATGGGACTGTTTGGGACCACACCTGTCCGTGTACAGGGCGACTTCTGTCTCTGTGAGTAGGGCTACTCATGGATCCCTGACAGTGCTCAGCGGTCCATAGATGGGGCCAGGAATTGAAATGAGGCCAGTCTTAGTGAGGTGAAAGCCTGACCTATCTCTCAGACCTCTGTAGATGTGCACTTTTGACTGTCCCTGAAGCTTGGAGAGTGCCTGGTGGGGGCACACAAATGGAAGGTGGCATTTTAGGAGGAGCCAATAGCCCTGGCTTGGACATGGCATCATTTTATTTGCTTCTTTGTGTAGGTGTCTATGGTTGTAGTATCTCTGTTTTGTGTTTGTGTGTGTATGTGGATCATGCGCTGAGCATTCCCAGGTACTACTCATCGTGCTAAGCATTTTATGTATAGTCCTTGATTTCATTCATGGCTCACTCCACCCTATTGGGGAGCTGTCGTGATCTCCATTTGCAGATAAAGAAGCTCAGACTCAGGGGAGCAGGAAATCAAGGAAACTACCACAAGAGTGGTGGCTCCAGGGCAGGGCACGTGCTGCCTGTGTGTGATGCCCTTGGTTCAGTCCCTGACACCACAACCCCCGCCCCGAAGTCACTAGTAGCTCTTATTACTTAAAATGGGTCTTCTGAAGAAATGATCACTATCACTATCACTATCTTCCCGTTCATCATCTGTTTACTCGAGTTGGCACCAGTAATATCTCCGTATGGCCTGTCTCATGCTAGTAGAGTCCAAGGGCATCTGCTTGCTCCAGGAACATAAAGAGCCTCAGACAATTATATTAGGTGATGGGAATGACCTAATATAATTGTTACTGGCATTGGCATATCAAATACGACACGGGCAGCTTGTCAGGCTTGCCGGGTGGGTGGCATACTCTTGTAGTCATCTCTAAACACAGCATTTATTGATGAACCCGCGCGGCCGCACGAGCCGGGCTGTGATAGACTCATCTGCTGCTGGGTGGAGTTCTGACGAGAGGGAAGTTCGATGTGGAAGATGGCGACCCTCATGGAGTGGGGGGGGGGTCGTCTGGCTTGTTGGGAGGCCCTGCTGGGGTGGCAGGCCAGAACTAGAACCCGCCATCCCTCCCAGGTGCCTTGTGAGCGGCTGGGCACAGGGAGAGCAAGTAGCAGCTCTGCCCCATGTCTATAAGTCTCTGGATCAGCATACCTGGGCCGTATTGAAAAAAAAAACCAAAATTGAAGAAATGATAGAGATTTTATTCATTAAGGCAAATAGATGTTCAAGTCAGAATGAAACCCAAGACTGACTCACTCCCAAGTTCACAACTACCCTGTCCATTAAAACAGAAAAAGCCCTATTGAATAATGATCAGGTTACTACATCAGCCTCTGCCAAGCAAATAGCTTGACTTATACATCACTCATCTGTTGCCATGATAGTGTGGGCCAAAACTTTCACCACACACAGACGAAGGTTTACTGTTCACCCATCGTGATTTGTTTCTTGTCCTTTATACACAAGGCATACTGTTGGCAGAATCAGAATGCAAACAGAAGTCTTATTCGCTTCCATCTTAACTTCCAACTTAACTGCTGATCCTTGCTACACCCCTAGACCTAGAGATCAGGTGACTGGCTGGCCTGTATGGAGCTGTCCCAGGCCTTCCCCAGTAGACTAGACTGAGCAATCTTTTTTTAGGGTGATGGCAGATGTACTAGAGAGAAGGGAACCAGGCTCAGGACGCTCAAGGGAGTGTCTCAAGAGGCAACCTTGTGACGGAATGGTCCCATCTCATTGCTATGTGGCATTCAGTTGACCAGTGAAAGTGAACAAGGTCAGTCAGACCTCGGGTGAGAAAGAGGAATAGGGGGTGAGGAATGGAAGACTTCGGCCACAAAGACATTGTTGCTTGCAGAGAGCTTGTTGCACTCAGTAATCAGTTCCTCGTCATCAGAGCAGAGGCCGTGAATGGGCCTCCAGCTCCAGAAAGTCCCTACTCATCGGCTAGGCTTGTGAGGCTTTTATTTAAATCTCTATATATTACGAGCATGCCTTATTCATCAAGAGTGTTACTACAGCCTCCTAAACTAATAGACTTCCTGTACTGTGTGCGGTTCTCGGAAGCAGGGGTTCAGGCTGGCAGATGAACCTCTGAACCCTGGTGGCAGTTTTCCCTTTGAAAGCAATGGGTGCAAAGAAGAGGAAAAGGTGCTATTCGGAAAACAACACTGGGACTCTCTGGGACGGAGAATAGGAGGTCAAGATAAGCAGACAGTGAGCGGGAGAGAAAGATCAGGCAGCAGAGTTTCACTTTGTTATTTATTTATTTCATTTTAGGTACTGTGGTTTACAATACTGTTCAGAGTAGGTTTTCATGCACACAACAGTCCAACACCATGCCCTCTGCCCCAGAGTCCGTTCCCCCACATCATTGACTCGGATCTCCTACTAACTCTACCAACCAGCACTGCCCCTCACCCTTGCTGGGGTAAATTCAGTTTTGTAGACCAGGTCTCAGGTTCTGTTCAACATCTAACTTTTGAATCGCAGGGACTCTTCAGTTGTGACAGAGCATGGCTTGGCCCCAATAGAACGCTTTCTGCTATTTAGGGGAATCTGAATCGGAAATGGAAATTCTGCTGCTAATGCTTCAGCGCTAGATCAGTGATCAACACTAGACTATGTGCTGGCCGTGACATTATCAATGCAAACAGATGCTTTATTTAACTGCCAAGGAGGAGCGCCTTAGAAAGCTTGGAGGTGTGGCTTGGAATTTGTTACTCTGATTTAGCCACCAAAGAAATAACTAAGTCACTGGCTTGAGAAGGACACAGGCCGTAGATGGCTGCTCTTCCCGCTCTAGCTAATCGCTCAGTGGACGTGACATGTGCCTGTCTCATACAGTGTGTGAGAACAAGAGCCCACCTATCTTCAGGGAAACTGGGGAAGTGGTTTGGTCATGCCTGATGTGTGACAGAAGAGGGGTGAGGGGGAACAGTTTGGGTTTTGGAGGTAACTTGCTAATCTCTTCCCAGATTGCAGCCTGTGATTCGACCCTTTCCTCCAGAAATCCTCTGGCTTTCCTAGAAGGGACTTTAATCACCATGTTTTTAAGAGTGGAAAAAACCTACAGTGGGGTACTATAGGGTTTAGCTCATGCGTTTATCTGGTCCACCCTGACTTCTGGGTCTTTCAAAGAAAGCCTCACAAAGAAAATGAGAACAACAATGAAAACAAAAAACAAGACAAAAAAATAATAAAGGAGACTTCTTAACTGTTTAAAAGTCTTTTGAGGAAATATATCATTTCTTTTTTTTTTTCTTTTTTGGGTCACACCCGGCAATGCTCAGGGGTTTCTCCTGGCTCTGCACTCAGGAATAACTCCTGGCGGTGCTCGGGGACCATATGGGATCCCGGGATCGAACCCGGGCCGGCATGGGCGGCCGTGTGCAAGGCAAATGCCCTACCCGCTGGGCTATCTCTCTGGCCCCAAAATATATCATTTCTGATTAAAAACAAATCTCTACCCCCACGAATAGCTAAAGCAATCCTTGGGAAAAGAAGATGGGAGGTATCACTTTCCCCAACCTCAAGCTCTACTACAGAGCAGTTGTAATTAAGATAGTGTGGTATTGGTATAGAGACAGACCCGTAGACCTATGGAATGGAACTGAATATCCTGAAACACACTCTCAAATATACAACCACTTAATCTTCGATAAAGGGGCAAAAAATATTAAGTGGAGCAAAGAAAGCCTCTTCAACAAATGGTGCTGGGAAAACTGGGCAGCTACGTGTTAAAAAAATGAACTTAGACCCCCTTCTAACGCCATGAGGTCTATAACTGTTACTGGTATTTGGCATATCAAATACGACACGGGTATATATATATATATATATATATATATATATATATATATATATATATTGCTTTTTGGGTCACACCTGGTGATGATCAGAGGTTACTCATAGCTCTGCACTCAGGAATTACTCCTGGCAGTTCTCAGGGGACCATATGGGATGTCGGGATCGAACCTGGGATGCTGCATGCACATGATGTATCATGTGCATAATTCCAACGTCACATCCATGACCAGTGTACCCACTCCCCTCCCGAAGGACCCCAACAGCCTTCCCTCTCAAACTGCTCCTGAACTCAACTGCGTGGCTCAGTTCTCCCATTACATTGTATTAGGATCTTTGTTGCTCCCTTGCTATGTGTCTTCAACCCCACATATGAGAGAGAACATTCTGTATTTATCCTATTTCTTCCAACTGATGCCACTCATCACAGTATCCTCTAGTTCCATCCATGTTGCTACAAATTGTATGATTTTGTTCTTAAGAGCTGCATAGTATTCCATTTGTATATACACTACAGTGTCTTGATCTGTTTATCCATACTGGGCATTTGGCCATTTCCATACCTTGGCTCTTGTACTAAGTGCATACATACTGGAGTTTGATGCCCCCTGTCCCCTAGCACTGCCACCCTGAGCACAGCTATGTCCAGCAACACAATAAATATAAAATGAGGGGCCAGGTGAAGTTACAGTGGGTGGGTGTTGGCTTTGCTTACAGCTGAGTCAGGAGTAAACCTTGCACTGCTGGATGTGGCCCCCAAATTAAATCTAAAAAACTATAAATACACAGATGAGCAAGGTACATGTTTACGTTTCTGTTAACAATATGGGAAATTGCATGTGGTCTGTCAATATATTGATAAAGTCATGTAGGATCTGTGGGTGAAGTCATACTATTTGGATTAAATATTTATGCGGAAGGATCAAGTCATTAGAGGTTCACACCTTGCAGTTGAGGGTAGTTTCCTCGGAAGAACGAGATGGATTTGGGGTGAAGAAGAAGCAAGAAGTCGACTTTCGCTTTATTTTCAGAGTGGCAGGGCCACACCCAGCTGTGCTCAGAGCTTAGGCTTGGCTCTGTGCTCAGGGGGATACGTAGTACCAAGAATAAACCAGGGTCATCCATATGCAAGGCAAGTGCCTCACCTCCTGTATGGCCACTCTGGCGCTGACTGTCATACCCTGGACACATTTCTATTTGTGTTGAAATTTGCAAATTTTTTGGTATTTTTTTTAAAATGAATATATTGGGCAAAGAAATAGTTCACTGAGTGACTGTGAGAGACCGGGGTTTGATCTCCAGCACCACAAGGTCCCTTAAACTTCATCAGATGTAGCCCCAAAACCAATAAAAATAAAATGAAGTAAAATAAAATGGGAACGTAATGATGCATTCATAAATGGAAAATTCATATAATGTTGAAAATCCACCAAAGTAATTATTTCAATCCTCCTCCCTCTTACTTAATGACACGGGGACATTTTGGAATGGAGGGGTTGGGGATGAGGCTCAGAGAATCTGTTCAATAGAAGATACAAACACAGGCTGGGCAGAAGTACAGATTATCCTGGTTCATCCTCCAGCATGATCTCTTCCCGGGCTCAGATAGGAGAGCACAGAGCCAGGAATATTCCTTAAGCACCACCAAGTAGAGCCAAAACCACCACCACCACCACCCACTGCCCCTCCAGGAAACTATAAACAATGATGCAAGGGTATCTGTGGAAAAGCATGCCCGACTCTTCCTCAGATCCTTTGCTATTCGCCACTTGCCACTGGGAAAGCCATTGGCCTCTCTGTGGGCCAGTTAGATTTTCTCTAGGCAGCAGGTAGGGGCTGACCTACTTGCATTAGAAGAAAGGGCTAGAGAGAATGTGGAGAAGGTTCTGCCTAAATGTGGTGTTATTGTTAGAATGGCCATGAATGAGTGTCAGAGCTCAGCCTCTCAAAGGGCTGCTCGGAGATGAGAACTCGTCTTTGTAGAAGCTGAACTCTAAAGCAGATACCACAGTCAGGGGTGGAGATAAAATAGATAAAATATGAAAGGCTATGATGATCTGGTTGTGTGTGTGTAAGTGTAAAATGTGTGTGTGAAGCTGAACAAGCTTAAAAAACATTTATAAAGCAATCGAGGAGAACTTTTGAATACAGCATAATCCGAAGGAAGAAAGTGAAGTCACTTGGCACAATTAGGTTTGGGAAATATTAAGAAATGCTTCCATGAGGGGAAGATACACATACCAGTGTGTGTGATTTGTTTGTGTGCGTGCATGCTTGCTGGGAGAAGGGCTACGGTGATGGTTGTTAAAGATTGGACACTGGGTCGCTCTATTACTAAGTTCAAAGAGAATTTCTAAAGGAAAAAGTCAAACCCCCAGTTCACTCAGATGTGGTTCCCTTTCGGAGGCAATGTCAAGAGGCGCCAGATCAAATCTGGCTCGGCACCCTCCGGTTTGGAGCTCAGCGGTTCCTGAAGTGGGAGGTGCGCTGCGGCCTGGCTAATGAGAAGCTCATCCTCTGCCAGTACAGGGGCCCCTCTTGTTCTCGTCAGTGAGCGGGATACAAAGAGAACCCCACGCAGAGGAGAGACCTAACAAGTCACCCAGAATATTCCTTTTGCAGGCTCCCCACCTGGCCTTTCTGAAAAATGGATGCCCAAAGACTCCCAGTTTAGCCCCGTTCATCTCAGTGGCTTGGTTCTGCATCAGGGTTTTCAGGAAACAGGATACTTTGCACGCTGTTGACCATGGGGAGGAGAGGGATGACGGC
Organism: Cryptotis parvus; assembly: GCA_021461705.1. Classification (NCBI taxonomy): domain Eukaryota; kingdom Metazoa; phylum Chordata; class Mammalia; order Eulipotyphla; family Soricidae; genus Cryptotis; species Cryptotis parvus. The sequence continues at coordinate 177,071 of JAJIBD010031113.1, read as the reverse complement.
ACATAACCGAGCACGCTGTATGCTCATTTGTTCTCTGGGTGAGCACAGCTGTTGTCAAATTCAAATGAAACTAGAAGTTAAAAGCTCCCCAAATGAACACTTCAGTCATTTTTTTTGGCGGGAGGGTGTCACACCTAGTAATGCCAGGGGTTACTCCTGGCTCTGCACTCAGGAATTACTCCAGGCGGTGCTCAGGGGACCATATGGGATGCCAGGGATCGAACTTGGGTTGGCCGCATGGAAGGCAAACACCCTCCCGCTGTGCTATGGCTTCAGCCTCACACTTTAATCTTTTAAGTCACGTTCTCTGTCCAGCACATTCTGAAATGCAATAAACCTACGGACATTTGTGTTTTGGTGGTTTAGCCTATGGAACTGAGGATCCCAAATGTCTTAGGCGTACCACCCCCTTTTCAGAAAGAAAGAGCCACTCAGCACCAGCCTGGAAATCTAACTTATGTAAACAGGTAGAACATATCACTTGCATCCAAGGTGGTACCCAACTAGTTCCAGTGTCCCTGACAGGGAAAGCCACGTCACCCACTTTGGGAGACACTGCTCTAGTACTCAAAGGGAAATGAAGGTTATGTTCAGGGCCGGAGAGACAGTACAGGGGTAAAGGCAATGGTCTTGCCTGAGCTGATACCAGTTTAATCCCAGGTACTGCATATGGTCTCTTGAGCATAGAGCCAGGAGTCAGTCCTGTGCACCACTGGGTGTGGCCGAAAAATCCCCCAAATGTGGGTAGAGGTGTGGGGCGGGAGAGATCAGGGACTGTCTCTAGTAAGTCCTTGTCATTTGTCAGGGACTTTGGAGCCCATCAGCAGACCAGCCTATCACAGCCTGGCTCCCGCAGCCCTTGCGGCCGCGGTTCATCAACATATCCTGGATTTAGAGATGAGTATGCTACCGCACGGCAGAGCCTGGCAAGCTACCCGTGTCGTATTTGATATGCCAAATACCAGTAACAATTCTAGACCTCATTCCCATGACCTGATGGAATAGTTTGAGGCTCTTTATGTTCCTGGAGCAAGCAGGTACCCTTGGGCTCTACTTGCATGAGACAGGACATATGAAGATGTTACTGGTGCCCACTCGAGCAAATCGATGATGAACGGGAAGACAGTGATACAGTGATTGGAGCCCATTCTCGCTGTCAGTCTCTGCCTGCCTGGGTTGTCTCCACAGCCCGGGCCCGGGCCCTGCTGCCTGCCAGCTCCTCTCCCCGTCTCACTTTCTTCCTCCTGCTGCCTGAGTTTTCTTGCCAAACTCAAGCTCTGCTATCACTTTGATACTCAGAACACTTGAGTGACAGGCAGAGCCGTTTATAATGTCCCCACTGCCCCTGTCTATGGCTTCTTCATCTGATCCCACTCCAGTTGGTGCTCTGCCTCCGGGCCTCAGCTCCCCAGAACACTCCTCAGAATCAGAAGCTTCAGCCAGATGCTTTGCCCCAATGACCTTGCCACTAACTACTGTTTGTCTCAAGAGGCAATTTTCCATATCATCTCTAGAAAGTGTGCCTGAACTCCTCTGTGTCATATGGCACACCTCTGCCATACAAAACACACACACACACACACACACACACACACACACACATCTGGGAGCATATGAGGGTTATTCTATCTCAGCACCTGGGTGGGCAGTAAATTCCATCTTCCAAATTCCATGTTCTCACTGGCTAGTTATTTGGTATGATGCCCTAACTTGCCTGGCAAATGCGGTTATTATTTTATTAAAGGTGAAAGGTAAGAACAGCGACTTTCCCTTTCTTGTACCTAAGAGAGTGCCCAGCACAGAGTGGATGCTTCATAGAGGTGTGAGAGGAAAGAGTGCCAGCCCTGCTTTTCCTGAAAATTCCAGGGCCCCTACATCGGAGGCCTTTCAGAGAAGATATATTTTTCTTCCCATAGGACAAACCTCTGGGGACAGAGATATGGAGCAAAGGGCTGGAGCTCTTGTTTTATGTTGGAGGTTTGGGTTTAGTGCACAGCTATCAGTTGTGGCTCATAAACCAACAAACAAGGACCGGAGAGATACAGGGGCTAAGTCACTTGCCTTGCCTGTATCCAACCCTGATTCTATCCCCAGAACTGCAAATGGACCACTGAACCCTGCCAAGAGTGATCCTGAGCCCAGAGCCAGGAGTATCCCCGAGCACCAGTGGGTATGGAAAAAGACAAACCGTCTACTTTGCTTTAGGAGGAAGAAAGGAACCTCAAGCCACAGGCAAGTTGGGATCGGTGCAGGCCTCTGTGGACGACTCCCAACGCTCCTGGAGCCCCTCAAGTCCACGTGGGCTGGGTCTTCTAGGGTGTTCTTGAATTCCAATCCCTGTATTGTTCCAGGTCAGCTGCTGCCAGCAAACCGCAACACCCCGAGTCCCATCGATCCTGACACCATCCAGGTCCCTGTGGGCTACGAGCCTGACCCAGCGGACCTTGCCCTTTCTAGCATCCCGGGGCAGGAAATATTTGACCCGCAAACGCAAGTTCTCAGAAGAGGAACTGAAGCCACAGCCCATGATTAAGAAAGCACGTAAAGTCTTCATCCCCGATGACTTGAAGGTAAATTGGAACTGGTAATCAGCCTTTGGGTGCCTGCAGGGTGGGCTCGGTGGCAGAGGAAAAGCTGATGGACCCCAGGAAGGTCTCCCCGCTGGTGAATGCCTAGTGATTTCTCTCTCTCTCTCTCTCTCTCTCTCTCTCTCTCTCTCTCTCTCTCTCTCTCTCTCTCTCTCTCTCTCTCTCTCTGCTTTTTTGGGTCACACCCGGCGATGCTCAGGGATTACTCCTGGCGGTGCTCGGGGACCATACAGGATGCTGGGGATGGAACCCGGGCTGGCACAGGCTGGCCGTGTGCAAGGCAAACGCCCTACCCTCTGGGCTATCGCTCCGGCCCTGTGATTTCTGGACCTTATTCTTGGCAGGGGTTGTAGGCAAGTCGATTGCTTTCTGGGTAGCTTTTGACGCTGTTTCAGGAGCTGTTGCTGGCTCTGTGCGCAACTCAAGAGGACCACACATGCCACTGGGGACTGAAGCAGGGCTGGCTACAGGCAAAGCCTTTCTTCCTGTACTGTCACTCCAGCCCTGAAGTCTAATGTCCCGTGGCTGATGACACAGGAATAAACAGAAACACTATCCCACTGGCATGATTGATAATAAACAGAAACACTATCCCACTGGCATGATTGATAATGCCAGGCATGCAAACGGTGCTTTGTGATACAACCCTAATGAAATCACAGACTCTTTCAGAGGTGGAAGGAGAGATTCTTTGGTAAAGGGTCATAGTCAGTCCTCTGCCTTTCCTTTGTGGATATCTTGATTGTGAGTCACTGTCATTTCCCTGTAGGCTATTCCCCTGTTGAGACAGACCCTCTCCTCTCCTGGCCACTGTGGGGTACCACTAGGGGGACAGTGTTTGTTAAGAAGCTGGAGGGTGGGGGCCGGAGCAATAGTCCAGCCTGTAGGGCATTTGCCTTGCATGTGGCCAACCCGGTTCGATCCCGGCATCCCATATGGTCCCCCGAGCACCGCCAGGAGTAATTCCTGAGTGCAGAGCCAGGAGTAACCCCTGAGCATTGCCAGGTGTGACCCAAAAAGAAAAGAAAAAAAATGAAGCTGGAGGGTGTGTGTCTGTTCTAGAGCTCAAGTAAGGATCACATGAGACTCAGCTGAAAGTTAACTTGTATTTTTTTATTCTTGTATGTTGAGGGGACACCCATTTTATAAAGAAAAATAGGTTTATCGTAGGAAGTCAGATAAATCTTTTAAATGAATGTAGCACATTGTATAAGCCCTTAGGAAGAGAATTCTTTTCAAAAGTGTGCCATAGCCACTGAAACTGAATTATAACCATTTCTGATTTCTGATGAGCTATTGCTTAGAATTTTAGTGTATGTTTCCTTCCACTCCTAGAGACAATAGAGCTGTGATTGTGGACATTCAGGCTGTCGAAACCAGGCCACCATCAGCCCTTTGCTCCCTCCTGATCCCCATTCCTACATCTAAAGATGTTTCAGAGCGAGAGATCCTCCCGGGCTGGGAAAACACGAGAACTCGGGACCTTGTCCTGGAACAGATTTAGAGCCGCGCTTCTGCTTTTCTAATCTAGAAGGAAAAAGGCAAAGACCTAGTCACTGCCACCAGCCACTACCCAGATAACCACCTTCCTCACCACCCCTGGGGGGGTACAGAAGCATCCAGGCTGCCAGGGGCCTTAAGAAAGTCTATGGGGGCCCGGAGTGATAGTCCAGCAGGTAGGGCGTTTGCCTTGCACGTGGCCGGCTCATGCCGGCTAGGGTTCAATCCCCGGCATCCCATATGGTCCCCGAGCACCGCCAGGAGTAATTCCTGAGTGCAGAGCCAGGAGTAACCCCTGAGCATTGCTGGGTGTGACCCAAAAAGCAAAAAAAAAAAAAAGAAAGAAAGTCTATGGACCAAAGATGTCATTTTACAGGGGCGGAATGGAGGTGAGGGAAGTAGATGACGGGATGCTGGTGAGGGCCCGGCTCAGCCTTGACCCCATACCCTCCTGAAAGGTCATGACAGATACATGCCAGTCTTGACAAAAGCCACAAAGAGCTCTGGGTGGCAGACCAAGAGCTGCCAGCCTGAGCATCTCCAAAGGAAATAATGTCAGTACTGCTTTAATTCATAATGCAATGTCAGTGGCTGCTTTATTGCCAAGGAATAAAGCAGCCACGAAATAATGTGCCCGAATCCCTGGTCAGGCTGTGATGAGCCGGGCCCTATGAGTGCCAGGTCACCAGACAAGGTCACCATCTCTCGCTGGAGGCTTCCTTTATCCTGTGCTCATAGCCATAGCTGTGTGTTTTAGCGCTCATCTCTGCAAACCAACCGGGGAGCCCGCTCAGCATGGATTTCCTCTTCCATGGAGACTGCTGTGTGGTAGCTGGAACTTCCAGCCAAACCTTCACAGGGGCTCCAAACTTAGAAGTTCAAAGGAACAGCCCAGGCCCGCTTACCTAATAGCCTGGGTAACCTTGGCAACAGAGAGGCCAGGGGAAAGCCTTCGGGGCTGGAATTATGCATATTGCTGCTACCACAGCCAGGCCTGACCTTTTCTTTCGGCAGGTGGGAAGCCGGCAGGCAGAAACACTCTTGGGCCAAGTGTGCTTGGGTGACTTCAGCTGTGAGTGATGTCTCAGGCCACAGACCCCAGGCCTGTACAGAGCTAAAGGCTGAGCCCAAACGTCCTTCTCCCCAGGCTGCGGGAGGGCTGAGTAGGGGTACGGGGAGGGATGTACCCACCAGCTTGGCCAGCGCAAACGGAATGAGTTTGAAAGGGCTTGATCATGATCGCCCCCTCTCGGACCTTTTATCTGCCTTTGCACATGCTTCCTGGGAGCATCCAGGTCTGGCCAGCCCGGATTCCTGAGAACCCTTTCAGGAAAAGCAATGCACTGGCCCGGCCCATGAAGGCATCTTTCCAGCCCCATACCTGACATCTTAGCACTTTTTTAAACATTCATTGATTCACTGAACAAGCATTTTTCAGATGCTTGTTTATGCCAAGTCCTGGGCATACCAGTCTGTGCCAGTACTGACATTGTTCCCACCCTCCAGGAATGTCTAGTCTGGAGAGAGAGAGAGAGAAAGAGAAAAAAGGTGTGGGGCTGGAGCGATAGCCCAGCGGTAGGGCGTTTGCCTTGCACGCGGCGGGCCTGTGCCGGCCTGGGTTCGATCCCCGGCATCCCATATGGTCCCCGAGCACCGCCAGGAGTAACTCCTGAGTGCAGAGCCAGGAGTAACCCCTGAGCATTGCCGGGTGTGACCCAAAAAATTTAAAAAAAAGGTGTATTGAGAGCCAGAGAGAAAGTAGGGCGGGTAGGACACTTGACCTTGTGCCCACTTCCCTGGGTTCCATCCTCAGCTCTCTAATGTCTCCCAAGTCCCACCAGGAGTGATCCCTGAGAGCAGGGCCAGGAATAAGTTCTGAGCACTGCCATGCATGTGTACCCTACTCACCAAAAAACTAATTAACCTGTGAGCTGGAGATTGTTGACCTGGTGCCAAACATGAGACCCTCAGGAAATGAGGGGTGGGGCTGGGAGGGTGTGGGTCCCTGCTGGGAGAGGGAACTGGGTAGCCGGTGGTCTGCAGTAGGAGTTGATGAGGGGTAGAGAAGAGGTATACGAAACCCATCAGCCCCATTCAGTGTCCTGTTTCTCCTCCCATCTGTTCCAAGGTCACAGAAGGCCACTAGTTGGTTTCTGTAGCCCAGTGCAGCCCTCCTGGCCTTTCATTCATCCGTTCCCAGCTCCCCCTGCCCCCGTGAGTAGGTCTCCATGCCCCACCTTTCTTAGCTCATCTGCATCTCTGGGTGGGCGGCGAGGCCGGGTCAGGCAAGAGCACTGCCACCTAAGGACTTTGATGGAGAGTCTTGGTCACGAAGGGTTGGTAAGACGAAATTATATCAATAATTTTGATGGAGAGTCTTGGGCATGTAGGGTTGGTAAGACGAAATTATTACTGTGTTAACCTAAAGTTAACACAGTTGGAAACATGTGACCTAGATGACCTAAATGATTAAAATTTAAAGAGAGCAGAAACAGAAGTTGGTTGTTACCTTCCAATCAGGTGGTAGATCCCTGATCCTTAAGGCCTGGCCAAACTCCCGCCTCTCCCCTCGCCCGGCTAGCTCCTGGTCTAGTCCCTCCTCCCTGCCCTCTTTCCCCACACCCACCCAGGAGCAGTTCCCCAGGAACTTGACCCCAAGTGCTCCCTCTCCTCCCTGGTCCCTGTGTTCCTTCCTGCAGGCTCGGGTGGGTTCCAGTTCAGCTCCTGTGAATGATTCTGAAAAGCAGATTCCAGGGAACAGTGAGGAACGTGATGGGTTTCCTCACACAACAGGGTTGGGGTTGATGGTACATCCAAGTCGTGCAGAGCCTCCATCCAAACAGGCAGCTGCAGGGGTGTTCCCCTGAAACCATCCCTCTCGCCCCTGAAAGTCTGGCACCCTGCCCGCCCTTCCAGCCTCTCTCACCTGCCCCCAGCACCCCTTACCTTCTCAAAGGCAGAAAAAGTTCTACCAACGGCCCACACACCCTCCCTTACACATGCATTCTCCCAAGGGCAGCCTCCTCACTAAGAACTCTGGCACCAGCTATTAAGAATTTTATTTATGGGGCCGGAGCAGTACCCGGTGGGTAGGGCATTTGCCTTGCATGCAGCCAACTGGGGTTCAATCCCCCCCACCTCCCAGCATCCCATATGATCCCTCAAGCACCGCCAGGAGTAATTCCTGAGTGCAGAGTCAAGAGTAACCTCTGAGCATTGCCGGGAGTGACCCAAAAGGATAAAACACAAACAAAAAAATCAGTACATGTGATGATGGAATGAATAGAGATCTGGGGAGCACTTTATAAGCACCGGCACAGCTGGGCAGCGCTGGAAGGTGGCTATGGTGTCTGTCTGTGCGGGGCTTACGTGTGTCTGCTCAGGGCCATGGGTGGGGCTGAGGTCTCTCCACTGACCTAGCGCCTTCCTCACAACCTTGGTACCTTCGCAGCTTCTTCAGCGCCAACCGTCCTTTGGGATACTGGACGGTGGGGAATACTGTCCGCACTCACTGTTTTCCAGGAGTAGGTGGAAAGTGAAGGTGAATGGAGGGATTTGCTGTAGCAGGTTGTTAGGAGAGAGAAAGGGAGAGCTTGCAAAATCACCCAGCAGACACCACAAGAATCAGGACGGTCTGAAAGGAAGATGAATAATTCTGTCTTCTACAGAACAGTTTGCTTTCTTTCAGTGTGTGTGTGTGGGAGGGAGGGCAGGAAGACCACCGCAAGAGAGGGAGAGCGTCAACATTGATCTCAGTTAAATATTAGTTGAGTTAATTAAGGCCTAGAGCGCAGTTAAACAGGAAGTTAGAGTAAATTATTTAAATTCTAACATCAAATACAAGTATATAGGTTGGCAGAAGGTAGAAGCTTGCTTTCTCCTTTTTTAAATTTCTGTTTTTAATTAACGGTGTGTACAAGACTGACATAGGATATTCTAATAATTCAAGAGGATATAAAAGATGAAAGAGTCTTACCTTCCTACTTCACCTCCCTGCCTCATTCCCCCCCCCCATTGAAAGACACTGTTTTTAATACCTTTAAATAAATCCCTCTGGATTCCTTTATATGTAGGAATTAGAGAACATGACAAATTCTTAATCCAAAATGGGATGAGTCCATAAATATTTATCTGAAAACTGCCATTGTTTCCTGCCTCATAGTAGATCATGAACATCTTTTTGCTTCAGCTGCATCATTATTTTTAACAGCTGCAGAGCATCCTTTCATATGACTCTGTTATACGTAGTTATTAAATCTACTGATCATTTCCTCCGCCTTTTCCCCTTATGATAAACAACGCTGTGATAAAGACAGGAACCTGCCTCTCTGTGCACACACACGGGAAGAATCCTCAAAATAGAATGGCGCCATCAGTGATACCCTACTGTTAGAATAGTATCAGTTGATACTAATCTATTATGCCCCCAAAACATAAGAAACCTCTCTCTGTGGCCGCAAGGTCAACCTAAAGTCAACCTGCAGCAAACTATAAATATATATAAATATAAAATATATAAATATCACTGTATCACTGTCTTCCCGCTCATCATCGATTTGCTCGAACAGGCACCAGTAACATCTCCATATGACTTGTCTCATGCAAGTAGAGCCCAAGGACACCTGCTTGCTCCAGGAACATAAAGAGCCTCAAACCATTCCATCAGGTCATGGGAATGAGGTCTATAATTGTTACTGGTATCTGGCATATCAAATACAACACGGTAGCTTGCCAGGCTCTGCTGTGAATTGTCTATATCACGTGGTATAATAAAAAATTGTAAAAAATTTTAATTTTTAAATTTCCCTCTTATTTTCTTTTTTGGGTCATGCCAGCAATAATCAGCGGTAACTCCTGGCTCTGCGCTCAGGAATTACTCCTGGAGCTGCTTGAGGGACCATATGGAATGTCAGGGATCGAACCCAGGCTGACCTCGAGCAAAGCAATGCCCCCCCACACACACACACACACACGGGCCCCAAATCTTCCCTCTTTCACCTCAGGGCTGTGCTCCCTTTATTCGCAAATTTCAGCAGTGTCTTATATATAAATATATGTGTGTGTGTGTGTGTGTATATCTGTATATATATATACAGATATATATATACAGATATATATATACAGATATATATATAAACATATATATATATATATATGTTTCCTTGAAGCAAAGGGGCTAGCGGTTGGAGCCATAGTACAGCAGGTACTTACCTTGAATGCCGCAACTGACCCTGGTTCAGTCCCCCGCATCCCATATGATTTCCTGGTCACCACCACGAATAATTCCTGAGTGCAAAGCCAGGAGTAATAACCCCTGAGCATCACCGAGCGTGGCCTAAAACCCGACAAAAACAAAAAGTGTGCGGTGAACCGGTGGGTTTCCTGCCGCCCTCTCCTGTGTCCTGGCCTGCCCAGTGGAGGCGGTGGCCAAGGCGCGTGGAGCAGCAGGCCCGCCGCTGGCCGGGAGAGGGCACTCGATGGCCTACCCCCGGGCCCCTGCGGGGGACAGGCGCCCAGGGAATGGGGGGACCGGCCAGCCTTGCTGAAATCTAATACCTCGTGTCTTTTTCCCTCGTGTGGCTAATGAGCAGGACGACAAGTACTGGGCCCGGCGCAGAAAGAACAACATGGCAGCCAAGCGCTCCCGGGACGCGCGGCGGCTGAAGGAGAACCAGATCGCGATCCGGGCGTCCTTCCTGGAGAAGGAGAACTCGGCGCTGCGCCAGGAGGTGGCCGACCTGCGCAAGGAGCTGGGCAAGTGCAAGAACATCCTGGCCAAGTACGAGGCCCGCCACGGGCCGCTGTAGGACCGCCGGCCCAGAGCGCAGGACGGTTCGTTTCCTGGCCCCGGGGCACTGCACCGAACCCACCTTCTCTCGACATCAGCACTTTACCAGCGGCATCCACGCGACCGACCCCGTCGTGTGTGTGTGTGTGTGTGTGTGTGTGTGTGTGTGTGTGTGTGTGTGTGTGTGTGTGTGTGTGTGTGTGTGCGCCCGTGTCCACGTGCGCCTGTGTGTGGTCGGGGTGGGTGCGTACACCCCCATGCAGGTCGGCCCTCATCTTTCGTGCCACCCCCCTTCCCCGACCCCCACCCCCAGAGAAAGGTGCCGTGTTTGACAGGACTGCGGAGACCTCGAGTGGGGGTCTCCTGCCAACCCCCGCTCCTCTCTCCTGCTGCGCCTTCCACGTTGCTTCACTCCTAATCGGTTTCTTCTGTCTACTCCTGCCCCTCTCCTCGGCTTGGCTGCGCTAAGCAGGACCCCGTAACAATTTTCTATCGCCGTTTTCCAGACACTGCAAACTCTTGTTTCAGTTGAATCTGTAAGTTTAAACACGCTAATTAGGTGCACAGAATAAGTTAGCACTCCACTAGCTCGATTCAGTTATAGGTTGCTTTCCTCCTATTTTCAGTTCCCGTGATAATCGTCTTCAAATCTAAAGTGCTGTTTAGATTGATTAGATTCCCATACTTAACTGCTCTCGACTAAGTTTCCTTTTAATTCTCCCCCCCAGATAAGTAAGAGTACTCCCCTAGAGCACAGAGTGTGTTTTTGCACTGTCTGTACCTAAAGCAATAATCCTACTGTACGCTAGAGCATGCTGCCTGAGTATTACTAGTGGACTTAGGATGTCTTTCCTAACCTACGAATTTCACCGTCTTTTGAAAAACAAAAACAAAAAAAAAAAATCAAAGCAATGCATTTGAGCATGCCCAGAACATCCCCGGGTCAGGGAAGCAGAGGGCAATGCCAAGTCTAAGAAGGAGGGGTGACTTTATCCGCACATGAGCCAGACACGCAGCTTGGAACAGCTGGGGACATCGGTGTGTTTGGTTTGGTTTCCTTCCGCTCCCCTGCCCCACTCCCCACTTTTCTAGTTAAAAGTTTTTCCATAATCCTCTTGAGAGTCAATTCAAGTGACTTAAGATTTCGTTCTCCCCGTTTTTTTGTAATATATATTTTTTTGTGAATTATACCTTGCTGTTTTTAAAAATCAGTTAAGTTAATAAGTTGATCTTTGTAAGATCCCTTTTCCTAGTGGTGTATAAATGAATGATTCTGGAGCTTAAGTTTCTTATTCTCTGTTTGCTTTTGAACATACGTGCTCTTCTAAAGTGGACTTCTGAAAAATGAATGTAAAAGACACTGGTGTATCTCAGAAGGGGATGGTGTTGTCACTAACTGTGGTTGACCCAATCAATTTAAATGTTTACTATAGACCAAAAGGAGAGATTCTCAAATTGTTTAATGTTTATACAGAGGAACTATAGGAAGTTCTTTTTTTTTGTACAGTATTTTCAGATATAAATACTGACAGTGTATTTTGGAAGACATATATTATATATAGCAAAGAGAAAAGGAAAACTATTCCATGTTTTAAAAATTGTATAGAAAAGATATATATTCATCAGTGTCGTACAGAGAAAAGAAGTGCTTGGGGGTTTGGAAGCCTTTAATACTTAAGCCCATCACTGACACCGTCAACATGTTTTCTGCTTGAAATTAAAATTTTATTACAATATCCAGGCTTGCTATGACAAGTTTTGCTCTAAAGTATAGAAGGAGCTTCCTTATTTTCTATTAGGTGTCAGAAAGAAGTCAGTTAACGTCACCAAAAAGCACAACATGAATGCTAGTCAAATATTTATTGGATGATACAGTGTTTTTTAGGAAAAGCATCTGCCACAAAAATGTTCATTTCAAAATTACGAGCTCCAGGAATGGCGTATGACTGCAAGCACCCCAAACAATTCTGTTCTCTGTGTGCCCGTGTGTCTTAGCAGTACCAGGTTGATAACGGTGCTACGTGTATGGTTCATCATTTGATGGGTGTTTTGACTTCCAAGATGATTGTTCTTTTGTTTTACTGAGTTGTGTAACGTCAAGAGATTCTGCTGTTACTGCAAAGAAACATTTGTGAGTGTGTGTGCTTAGATTAAATAACCTTTTATCAAAGGGATGTTCTAGGTTCCTGCCTCCGGGGTCTCTTCCTTCCTGGCCTGGTGGTCTCCCTTGACAGTTCATCCACAGTGTTTCGCTCATAGTTTCATAGTTTTTGGAAAACTGAGTGTTCTGCTGTTCTACGTTTGCATTTATCCTAAACTCCAGATTACATGGGGAGAAAAGGGAGAGAACTGGAATCGAAATACATTGTTCGTGTAAATAACTCAACAAATATCAATGAGATCATTGGCAGTCTGTGAGCAGAACTAAACAAGCAATATTCCAAAAGAGACCCAAGGGGGTAGAGAGCTGGCCTTTCATACGGACAAGAGGCTGACTACAGCAGAATTGGTCAAAGTCAGTAGGGCTGAAAACAGAAGCCAGTAATAGCTTTAAGTGGAGAAGCGCTGAAGACTTGCACCACCGACCATCCCAGCTCGGTGACATGTAAAATGGTTGCTAAAGAAACTGTGTTGGAGCGCTGGTCTTTCTTAAAATTAAGCTGTTGTATCAAATAAGCATCACAAATGTTTTCTGCAGAAGAAATAAAAAGATCATAATAAAACTTACTCTTTTATGTGCCAGGAGAGGTTTCAGAAACCTACCTCGTCGTCAAAAAATGCCTAAACTGGGCCAGAGAGATTATATAGCAGGTCGGGCACTTGCCATGCATGCATCTGACCCAGGTTTGATCCCTGGCACCACATGTGGCGCTCAGGCACTACCAGGAATGGTTCCTGAGTAAGACCTTAGCACAGCTGGGGTGACCACCCCCAAAAAAAAAAAACAGCTTAAACTTTGGAGTCTATAAAGGTGCCTTATACGGGGGGCACTTTCCCCACACACAAGCACTCTTTCTTGAATTTGCTGCGGCAGCCAGGGACCCTTAGCTAGAACCAAGGCACTCCCGATCAGTGTGTGGGAATCCAAGGCATGGCTGGGAATGACTTCCATCAACCAGGGTCAAATGAGCTCTGCAGAAAGCAACTATTTTAAGAATCCTGTTGTCATTTTTCACCTTTTTGCTCATAAGCATTTCTCAGAAATTAATTACTTGGCCATTAAAAATGAATTCAGATGATATCATGCCGGCATCAGTTGGACATGACTGCGAAGGGGCAGCCGTGGACTCCCTGAAGGGCCCATTATTTCTTTTGACTGGACTTGGAAAGAAGGACCAAATTGACGAGCCTCTCCTGTGCACAGTCCTCGTGGAGGCAAGCAGGGCATGGCGCAGCTGTGGGTGACGATTTCCTCCTTTTACTCTTCAGACCTCAGAAAAGACTGGTCGACTTTCGCTTTTGGATATAGCAGGCAGGGTTGGAGCGATAGGAGAGTGGGTAGGGCACTTGTTTTGCGTCTGGTTTGTCTGGATTTGGTCCTCTGTTACCCACATGGTCCCCTGAGCCTTACTGAGAGTGATCTCTGTGCACTATCTGCTGTGGGACACTCTGCCACGGTTCCTAGTTACATACAGCAGGGCCTCCTTGAAGCCACTTCTCAAGGACTTTTTGGGTCACACCCAGCAATGCTCAGGAATTACTCCTGGCACGGCTCAAATAACCATATAGGATCAAGCCCAGGTCAGCCGTGTGCAAGGCAAACGCCCTCCCCACTGTACTATCGCTCTGGCCCCAGAAGGTCCATAGTTTTGAAGGAATTCTGGCATTGGTCAGGGTCGTGTTGAGCCAATGGTTTCCTGCCAACTCACAAATCTTATGAGGGAAACTCACTAATTCTGAAGGCATATTAAAAAAAAACTTGAATCTGTTTACAATGGAGTCAAGAAATTTAAGTGGAGTCCTCTTCCTGCCTGCCCTAGGCTGAAACAAGAGACAGTCTATAAAATGTAAAGTTATGCTTCACTTCCTCCCCCACCCCCGTTTTTTTGCTGTAGTTTATCTTATATCCCCCAGATCTCCCTGTTAGGATACACTTGCACTTTTTCTCAGAGTGCTGGAGGTAGCCTGCCTGTGAGGGTGGAGTGAGCTGGGGGATACAGGTTCCCTTCTCCTCTCCTGACTGCTTCCTACCAGGCCTCTGAGCCCCCTCACCCGGAGGAGAAGGCCTCCCTGGTGCTTCTGTTGTTAATAATGCTGTTCTTAAAAAAGGAGCAAAGCCTTATCCTAGGTCTTGATCCATTCAATTTGGCAGCTAAAGTCAGTATGTTGTCAGAGGGGTGGTGGTGTGTGTGTGTGTGTGTGTGTGTGTGTGTGTGTGTGTGTGTGGTAAGAGAGAGACAGAGAGAAAGGATATTTAACTCAAGACATAAAATTCTTTTTTTTTTGGAGCACCTGACCCGACATGACAATAAGCCACAATTATCTTTTGGCAACACCAGTAGGTCGGCTTCTGTTAAGCAGGTACCAGTCCCACGATTACCATGAGGTCAGTTCGTTTGCACTGTGATACTGGTGGTGTGTTTGCTGTTAAGTCCAATCTTGTCTGTTATATTCCTGATGTTTAATAAACTTTGGATTTTTTTCCTTTCTTTCATGTAGTTTTGTTGACAGTCTTCTAGAAATTAGCTCTTTCCCGGCACCAAGAGGCCAAATTCTTGTCTCACCTGATAGATGATCAGGTCATAACACTGATCATCAGTAAATGAACGTGTACTGAGTGCGTGCAAGACACTCTGCAGAACACTTACATGGAGTCATTTATTTCGACCCATAACAACCCTATGAAGTAAGGACAAGTGTGACAACCCTCCCCAATCTTACAAACGTGAAAAAATGAAGCTTTTGAGAAGCAAAGCAGCTTACCTGATGGTACAGGGAAGGGCCTGATGTATTCTGACCCATTGCAGGGGCCTTCCAGATTGGTGGTTCCTGGAAACTGGTCCCCAGACTTCTCGAGTTGAGTGGAAGTCATGCAAGGGATGGAAGAGATGACTCCGTGGGCTGAGCACAGGATTTATGTGAAAGAGGCTCAGGTTTGGTCCTCAGCACTGCATGGTCTCCAAAACGCCCCCTGGGGACTGGGTGTTACTTCCCACATTTCTTTAAAGTCATCTGGGGAAGCAGAGGAGGCCAGATAACAGCAACTCGGAATCGGGTTTGGGAGGAGGCCAGAAAGCTGACTTTGTAATAAGCCTCTAGCCGACTCCCAGGGGTGGCCACCACATTGGAGCCAAGAATTTATAAACTTGGCCTCCCTTTGCATGCGTGATCCTTGAGAGATCCATGCAGAAGCTTCCATGATCACTTGGAGATACCTAAAGCGTTTTGCGTGTGTTTTTTTATATCACCCCTCACCCTACCACGGAACCCAGGACACTAGAAGGAAGAAAGAGCTCCAGGAGGTGAAGTCTGGTGCCATATGACTGTTCTGACCTAGGCAGCCTTTGGTAGCTCCCTGGGGAGCCAGGTGGAGGAAACCCATTTCTCTGACATAAGAGCTGGGGCTTCTGTGACAGGTTCCATGACTCGATTCAAATCTGCTACTCAACAACAGTGCCCTTGAGTGGGACCCTGTGGTTTTGAACCCAAGTCAGTCCGCTTGTGAGACACGTAAAGAGCATCCACCTCTGAGGAGAATGGGAATAGAACAGATGCGTGAGCTTGTGCATGATCAGGGGACACTGCCTCCCAAACAGGAAGTAGCCTCAGGAACTTTTTCCTGTTCAGTATCTCTTAGACTGCATTCCTATGAAGAGAACAGAAAACAGCTCTGCTCTGGAGGAGCTGTGGGAAAGTGTGTGTGTGTGACGCCTAAAGGCAAACACAGTATCCACGTCCCCAAAACACACCCAGAAACCCCTCAAAGATCCTTGCTTAGTCCACAGGGTGGCCATGTCCAGTTTAGATGGAGCTGGTACAAGGTGGAGTTCAACTCAGTTTTCATCGTTAAACTTCCTTATTTCTCAGAGGATTAAGTGCAGCCATCTTAGCCCTGAAGATTCCCTGTGGACTGCTCTAGCTCTGGTGGCGGGATGGATGTTGGAACATTGTATGAGTGAAACTCCATCATGAACAGCTTTGTAACTGTGTACCTCATGGTGATTCAATTAGAAAAAAAATGTTTCTTAAAGCAAAGAACATGGGAAATAAAAACAGATTCTCTTTGGGCTACAGTGCTACAGCGCCTGCCTTGTCGGGCGTAAGGCTGGTCCCAGGACCACGTGTTGAGGGCACAGCTGTTTGGGATCCCTGGTGCCAACACCAAGTGTGTCGCCTTGAGGGCACTATACCAAGGTATGTGGGACCCCGGTCCTCAGGGCAACCACTAAGAAAAAGAAAGGAAGGGAGGGAGGGAGAGAAGAGGGAAGGGAGGAAAGAGGAGGGGAGAGGTGGGGAAGGGAGGGGAGGAGAGGGGAGGGGAGGAGGGAGGGAGGGAGGGGAGGGAGGGAGGAAGGAGAGGAATGAAGACTGTCTTTGGGCATCTCAGGTCATGCTGGTCCACTCCGTGGAGCTGCTGGTGTGACGCCAAGCCTTGTGACTGCTGAGTAACCCACAAGCCCCCAATGCCCAGACCCAAAACATGCCGCCTGCATGGGTGGTTCTTTGGTTAACATTTAAAACACAGTCAACCATCTCCATTCATTGGGGCCGGAGCGATAGCCCAGCGGGTAGGGCATTTGCCTTGCACGCGGCCGGCCTGTGCCGGCCCAGGTTCTATCCCCCGGCATCCCATATGGTCCCCCGAGCACCGCCAGGAGTAATTCCTGAGTGCAGAGCCAGGAGTAATCCCTGAGCATCACCGGGTGTGACCCAAAAAGCAAAAAAAAAAAAAAAAAAAAAAAAATCTCCATTCGTCACAAATCTTTCTGCATAGCACATGCCTTCATTTCCCTTTTTTGAAAAATCACTGGTTGGCAGTCACTCTGGGGACCTTTGGCCGGAATCATGTGGAGAATGATTGAATGTAAGACCTCTGTGCTGGGCCGGAGCAATAGCCCAGCGGTAGGGCGTTTGCCTTAGCGTGTGGCCGGCCTATGCCGGCTCGGGTTTGATCCCAGGCATCCCATATGGTCCCCGAGCACCGCCAGGAGTTATTCCCTGAGTGCAGAGCCAGGAGTAACCCCTGAGCATTGCCGGGTGTGACCCAAAAAGCAAAAAAAAAAAAAAAAAAAAAAAGACCTCCCGTGCTCAGGTGACCTCTTGGTAATAAGTTGTAGGAAAGGCCCAAGTGAGGAAGGTAGGCCGCTTCCTTTGCTTCTCTGGGCTTTGATCACTTGGGTCTAGAGCTCAAGTCTCTGGCTTCTTGCCCTCTTGCTTCTTGCCCTCCTGCAGAGCTTGGAACAGAAAAAAGCTGGTTCTGCCTGAGCCCTGGAGCTTCGACATCTCCTTTAATTCCTCCTCTCTGAATTAGGGCTCCCCCTTCTTTTTTTTTTTTTTTGGGTCACACCCGGCAATGCTCAGGGGTTATCCTGGCTCTGCACTCAGGAATTACTCCTGGCGGTGCTTAGAGGACCATGTGGGGTGCTGGGGATTGAATCCAGGTCAGGCGCATGCAAGGCAAACACCCTACCCACTGGACTATTGCTCTGGCCCTAGGCTTTTATC
The DNA here is from genome assembly GCA_021461705.1 of Cryptotis parvus. NCBI lineage: Eukaryota > Metazoa > Chordata > Mammalia > Eulipotyphla > Soricidae > Cryptotis > Cryptotis parvus. Next base: position 159,530 of record JAJIBD010031113.1, on the reverse strand, counting down.
CCTGCTTTGCAGATGAAGAACAGACACGAAAACATGAAGTTAAGTGGGATTTAAACCCAGGCTGAGCCCCAGCATTTATGTGGAAAACCATCCCATGGCTTCCTGCATAACTTAGGTGCTCAGCAAAGCCAAAGGCAATGCCTGTGGTTAGGAGGGTGGAGCCTAGAGTAGCCAAACCTGGACTTAGATCCCAACTTTGTTACTCACACCATGTGTGTGGCCTTAGAAAAATTCACCAAAGTACCTTGAGTTTCATCTGTGGAGCTGTCGTAATACTATTCCTTTTATGGGTTTATTGTTACAATTAATTGAGAGTCTGCATGGGAAGCACTTAGGTCAGTGTCCAGAGTACAAGATGAATTCAGCAAATATTTGCTTTTTGCATTAGCCATATGACAGACTTGGGGCAGAGCTGCTACTGGCTCTCCCTGTGTCCAGCCGCTCATGAGGTGCCCGGAAGGGATGGCAGGTTCTAGCCCTGGCTGGCCACAACCAGCAGAGCCTCACAACAAGCCAGGCGCCCCCTTTTTAATCTGGCGCGGGGCGCGGCCACAGCCCCACTCCATGAGGACCTCCATTTTCCACATCTGGACTTCCTCTCTCTTCAGAACTCCACCCAGCAGACCAGCCTATCACAGCCCAGCCTCATGCGGCTGCAAGCGTGGTTCATCAATAAATGCTGGATTTAGAGATGACTACAAGAGTATGCTACCCACACGGCAGAGCCTGGCAAGCTACCCATGTCGTATTTGATATGCCAGATACCAGTAACAATTATACACCTCATTCCCATGACCTGATGGAATGGTTTGAGGCTCTTTATGTTCCTGGAGCAAGCAGGTGTCCTTGGGCTCTACCTGCATGAGTCAGGTCATATGGAGATGTTACTGGTGCCCGCTCGAGCAAATCAAAGATGAATGGGAAGACAGTGACAGTGATTAACCATGTAACGGCTAATTTAACTTGCCAAATTTGATTTCACCAGTGACAGTGTCAGACCAGGTGTTGTGTGTCCCCGTGGAGGCATTTTTATTCTGCATATCCTTGACTCAAGAGCCACTGCAGTATTTAGGTGCCCCCCCTCGTTCCTGGAGAGGTAAACAGGATGGAGTATGAGCCCCTGTTATGAGCCTAATCTGATGAGACTGATTTTCCCATACATCGAATTCATGCAGCATCATTGCTTGTTTTCATTTGGAGGTGGTTAGGGGCTTGGGGACCATTTCCAGTGACACCCAGCCAGCTAGGCCCATGGCTCAATGCCCAGTTCTGGGAATGTGGAGTCACTCGGGCCTGGGAGCACTAGGGGTCAATAGGGCCACTCCAGTGCTATTGGGGAAGGGGGATTAAAAGCTGCCGCCTGCTGGTGCCTAGGCATCAAACTGGGGTTCAACCCCGCTGCTATCTTAATGCCAAATTATGAGTTGGGTGTCTCGTCATAACTCCACCCAGCAGAAGAGCCTATCACAGCCCAGATCATCGAGACCCACCCTGCAGCAGTCTTTTTCAAGTCCAGCCCAGGTATGCTGATCCAGAGACTCACAGACATGGGGCAGAGCTGCTACTGGCTCTCCCTGTGCCCAGCCGCTCACGAGGCTCCCAGGAGGGATGGTGGGTTCTAGCCCTGGCCTGCCACCCCAGCAGAGCCTCACAAGAAGCCAGACGACCCCCACTCCATGAGGGCCGCCATTTTCCACATCCAGACTTCCCTCTCGTCAGAACTCCATGCAGCAGAAGAGCTGATCACAAGCCTGGCTCGTTCATCAATAAATGCTGGAGATCAGAGGTGACTACAAGAGTATGCCACCCACACGGCAGAGCCTGGCAAGCTACCCATGTCGTATTTGATATGCTAAATACCAGTAACAATTATATACCTCATTCCCATGACCTGATGGAATGGTTTGAGGCTCTTTATGTTCCTGGAGCAAGCAGATGTCCTTGGGCTCTACTAGCATGAGACAGGACATATGGAGATGTTACTGGTACTTTCTAGAGCAATTCGATTTTCTGCCATGTACGAGTGGGACTAGGTGGCTGGCCCTTGCCACATGAGAGAAGTTGCTTCTTAGAGAAGCTGTCAGAGGTGATTCCCAAGGCGCTACCTGATTGCTTCTGACATCATACCTGCCTCAGTTTCTCTGATAACAATTCTCCTGCTGATCACTTGTGGACCCAGGTTTAGGCCAACACCGTCAGGGCGAGGGCAGAAGAAATATGTAAAAGCCTGGTAAACCCATTGCTTTCCCGTCTGGACATTCACCTAGACTATTCCAGATTCCCTTGAGTTGGTGGAATTTTTGCCATTTGATCCAGGCCCCAAAACACCCTCCACATGATCATAACTTCCTCTCTTCTCTTCATCAGAAGCTCTGCACAAGCAGGAAGACACCCAGGTTAATGAGTCATGAAATTGTGAGTGGCGGGAGAGAGAGTAACACTTCTTTGAACTAGAGCTTTATGTTGTTGGTACAGTGGTCAGTCAATCCCAATAGAAGCTTCCTCTGATGTTGTGTCTTAATTCAAAGTCTTGGCCCCTTTGTCAACCTCCTCCCTTGGCAGGGGTATGGACGATGGTTCCTTGTCAGAATCCAGTCTCAGACCCTACATTTGACACTACTTTCTGGAAGGTGCTCCTGCAGCTTCTGTTGGGCCCGCTGGCTTGGATCTGCAGAGTACCACTGCCTAGGCCTGATCTCAGGCTATCCTGTACTTCAACTCTGTGTAGAGCTTTCCAGTTGCCCATCGGGCTGCTTGGAGTGGGGAAGGGTAGGGAAAACCAACTTTCAGACACCCAGAAAGGAAGCCTAATATTTCTTGGAGCATTGGTCTCTCAATTTCTTTTTTTCAGACTCAAAATGTCTTTTTTTAAACCAGGAACCCACATTGCACATTATAAAGTTGACATCTAAAATTTTTTTCATTACAAGTTTAAATAATTGCAGAGGATGAAATAGCTGCTTTGTTATAAGTACTGGCATTTTAAAATAAACCACTTTATTACTCTTAAAATGTAGCCAGTGAACTATAAACCCCCTGGTGATTTGATCCCTACCAAAATCCATGTGAGGAATGCAATTGGAATTTTTTGTATATCACTTGTTTTTTTTTTCTTCAAAATTATTCTTTTCCCTCATTGAATTTCAGCCTACTGTAATATATATCTTTCTTCTTCTTCTTTTGTTTCTTTTGGGTCACACCCAGCGATGCTCAGGGGTTACTTCTGGCTCTGCCCTCAGGAATTACTCCTGGCAGTGCTGTGGACCATATGGGATGCCGGGGATTGAACCGGGTTGGCCACATGCAAGGCAAACACCCTACCCTCTGGACTATTGCTCCAGTCCCTGTAATATATTTCTGTGCCTGAAAGTCTTATATTAGTTCCCTCCATCCTGCTTTTTAGTTATAAAATTACCTTTAGAGTGAGATTATAATTTTTATTTTCTCAAAACACTAAATGTTTTACCTCAGTATGATTTATGGTTACCTTTATTACTGGTGTACAAGTGATCAAACCACCTACACATATTAAAACATATCAGTAAATAATTATTGACTTTAAAAAGTGAAGCTTTAATGGAATAGAAAATCTAGGGGAAGCAGAAATGGGAATGATGTTGTCCTGCCAACCAAAAACTTTGCTGTCAACGGTGCCATAAACTGTGAGTCATGAGCCCATACGAGGATGCAGAGGTGATAATGGTGATCAAGGAAAATGTTGGAATGTGTTTTCAAATAAATTTCTTTTGCTTACTACCAGTTAATGTTTGATTTGAAATCTGCTTTATATACCTGTATACCTGGGGCTGCATAGAATTTCTCAAATGAAAACAGATTACAAAGAGAGTTTTAGTTTCATTCTGGAGCCATACTGGCAGTCAAGGCTTATGCCTGAGGCTCTGTTCAGGGCTTACTCCTGGCAGTGCCCGGGGACCACATGTGGTGCCAGGGATTGAGCCAGAGTTGACCACAGGCAAAAGAAGTGCTTTTAGCCTCTGTTCCTTCTCTCTGGCCCATGAGTGTAAAAAGTTTAAGAAGCCCAGGGTGAGTACCACTGGGATCACTCCCAGGGATCACTCCTGAATAGTTCCTGAGCACTGCTGGTTGTGGCCCAACCTCCCCCCCCCCCCATTCTAAATGAAGAAGAAGAAAGGACAGATGTCTCCACCCCATTTTCTAATTCTAACCCTGACTTTGTGGAAATGGCGTCAGAGCCTGATATGTGCTCATAAGGATTTAATGAAGGAGTGGGAGATTTATTTGACTTCTAGCACCAAAAACAAAAAAAAATTAAAGAAAGAAACAACAACAACCACAAAAAACCTCTCTGGGATTAGTTTTCCAGAGCTTGATTTGATCCTTCATAGATAAAATGAAGGAAGAATTTGAAGAAAAAATAAGTCCTGGCTCAAAGCTCAAAGCAGAGCCATTGAGAAAAGATGGAAGGGTGTGGGTGGGAGCAAGTAGGAAGCAGAAATGCTTTATTTGGCTGAATCTCATATTTTTGAAAACCTTAACTCAGGATGCTTGTCACCACATGGACACAAGCTCAGCAGAGACAGAAGGGCAACTTTCTGGGGGTCACCTTCTATTTGCCTGTCTTCAGCTTTTGAACTATACCTTCAAATTCATGAGCTAGAACCAGCCCCAACCTTTGCCTTGACCTTGCTAAGATAAATCTGTTTCTTGACCTTGCAAGATAAATCTGTTTTGATCTCTCTCGGGTTTTGAAAATCAAAATGAGTTAACAAGTAACATGAAAAAGCCCACAGGGGCCGGAGCGATAGCCCAGCGGATAGGGCGTTTGCCCTGCATGCGACCCATGCCGGCCCGGGTTCGATCTCCGGCATCCCATATGGTCCCCGAGCACCGCCAGGAGTAATTCCTGAGTGCAGAGCCAGGAGAAACCCCTGAGCATTGCCGGGTGTGACCCAAAAAAAAAAAAAAAAAAAAAAAAGCCCACAGAGACCGCTCATAACTGCAGTCCCATTCATATTGGTTACTTGCAAGGTTTTTCTCCTCATATATTCCTAAAAATGGATTTAGGAAAGAGAGGTTAAAGAACTGCTCGTTTACTACTACAGTGAGAAACTAGATGCTTGCAGGCGGAGTTTAGGGTTCCATGTGAGGTTTGCAAATTCTCAGTCACTCTCTCATGCTGGTGCACCAATCTCGGCTCCTAAGAACCATCACCAAATCTTCAACTCTGAGATCATCTGGCAGTGGAACACTGTGGACCCCCTGCCCCATCACCACTTCTGTTTTGAAAGCCCCTCCCAAAGTGGCATATATTAAGAGAGATAGATCCAGTGGGCTGAACCCAAGCTGTGTATGTTGGATCTGCAGCATTGGAAGGTCCCATGAGAATCTCCACAAGAGATCCTTAAACACTAAGGGAAGAAATAACCCCTGAGGACCACTAGGTTTGGTTGGCACCTCCCAAAAGTTAGCACATTTTTAAATAAAACTAGGAAGCTTGTTTTGCTTATCTGACTTGAAATTTTTTCTAGGTGCACCCGTGCCTCCGGGATCAATTGCAGCCTTTCAAACACTTCTATCTGAGGCCACTACTGAACCCCAGGATTAAGAAAAACCTGGGCGGGGCCGGAGCAATAGCCCAGCGGGTAGGGCATTTGCCTTGCATGCGGCCAGCCCATGCCGGCCCGGTTCGATCCCGGCATCCCATATGGTCCCCTGAGCACCGCCAGGAGTGATTCCCTGAGTGCAGAGCCAGGAGTAACCCCTGAGCATTGCCGGGTGTGACCCAAAAAAGAAAAAAAAAAAAAAAAGAAAAACCTGGGACTATGTCTCACAATCCCCAGCCCAATGGGAAACTGGTTGACTTCCCTAGGGACAGGAGAGGGTGGACTTGTTGCCTGAGTTTTGATGCCCAGCTCCCAGCCAAGCCCTCCTCTCCTGCAGTGACCACCTGTGACACCAGTGATGTGGGAAGGAGGCGTGACATAGGACAGAAAGAGGAGGGTGTCTTTTTTCTGGAACCGCTCACAGAGCGAAGCTGAAATTAAGGGTCCTGATATGCCCCCACTCTCATTGCTCGTCCTTCTTAGTGCTGCTGCCGTATTTAGGGCTCTTTCAGGGTAAGGGGAATAAACATTGTTTTTATTGGTTTTGGCATATTGAATAGGTGTCGGACAGCTTGCCAGGCTCTACGAAAGCAGGATGAGAATGCTATTCGGGTCTCCCAAAGAGAAATCGAAAGAACTATGCTTGGAATATCATGCCTCACTCAAGGGAGAGAAGGAATCCGGAGCTCCGATCTCCGTTGTCGATCCAGAGTCAGGGATGCTGTCTGATTTGCCAAGGCATCGAAAATCAGATGGGCTGGACATGTAATGCGATTTGGAGACAACCACTGGACAAGAGCCATTACCGACTGGATCCCACGGGATGTCAAAAGATCACGTGGCCGCCCACCTACAAGATGGTCAGACTCCTTCGTCAAGACCCTGAACAAACGATTTGAGGCTCTTTGTATTCCTGGAGCAAGCAGATGCCATTGGACTACACTGGCACGTGATAGGGTCAAATGGAAATGTTACTGCCGCCCACTTGAGCAAATCAACGAATAACGGGATGGCAAGTGATCAAGTGATATGCCCCTGCGTCACTGCCCAATGAAGTAGCTCTTTATTGGCATCTCAGGGGCCCTACCAGCTGCTCGGTGTCGAGTCAAAGGGGGACACTGGGGGCCCCGAGATGGCTCAAAGACAGAGCCTGTGCTTTGCCTGTGTGAGCCCCAGGTTTGACCCTTCGCCCCACAGTCCCAGTACCCCTGGGAGCAACTCTCAAGCACTGAAGAGGGCGTGGAGCTTCCCCAAAGAAGACACCTTTGTCCAAGGTCAAAGAGGAAGGGGACCTGTGTGCCAGAACTCTGGCGCTGAGGGACCCCTGAGGTGTGAGCGCTAATGCCTGTCACCTGTCTCCAAGGCACCAAAAACACAGTCCAACTTCCTCAGCTCTCTGTAAACCTGCTTAGGAGGTTTTAAGTGCCACTGAGGGCTGCTCCCTGGTCTACATCCTGGAGCTGTAAGCACCCCAGGACCTCTGAGATCAAAGCCTCCGATGGGGCAGGGGCAACCGGTTCTGTCCTGCGCCCTTCTCCCAGGGGAAACTTCCCTTCCTGCAGCCTCTTGCTCAAGTTTCTCTCTCAGAGCTGAAGGCCCGGACATGAGTGTCCTTGGACGAGGTTCCTGCTGCCGACGAGGCTGCCCCACCCCAGCCCCGCCGCCGCACTGCAGAAACCCTCCACTCTTCTTCCCGCACCCCACCCCACAACTACAGAGCGAAGCGGGCACACATGAAAGCCTTGTGAAGAGACCAAAGTGCCTTTCTTCCTTCTGAATGAAGATGAAGCTCGGAAATAGAAGAAAAGCGATTGAAGCGGGGACCCGGGGGTAGGAGAGCAGAAAGAAGATGAGATCCCCTTGGTCTCTGGGCTCACAGCGGGCCCTTGGGGCTGAGACCGCGCTTTGCGGGCTCTCCTTTCTTCCCTCCAGAGTAGGGTGGTGCAGGGGCCTTGAATAGGAGGACGGGGGTGAGAGCGGGGGGGAGCGGAGGGAAGAGACCCTAGAGGAAGGAGGGGAGGGACCCTAGAGGAAGGAGGAGAGAGACCCTAGAGGAAGAGGAGTCTAAGGAAAAAACAACTTCCTGGGTGCCCTGCTCCGCTCACCACGAATTGGCCTTGCAAACCAGGGTTGCCTCTCTTAGGAGCGAGCATCCCATTCACGGAGCTGTGGGAGCTGGCCGGCCCCTTTCCGTGCACAGAACCCCAGCCCTCACCGCTTTCATGGTCTCATGGTAACTTTCAGGTCAGAGGGTGCTTTTGGGATATTTCACGGGAGCCAGAGAGATGGGGCAATGGCTTGGAGCTTATGAATCAGTTTGCTGGGTTTTATTTTTTCTGCTTTTTTGGATCACACCAGTGATGCTCAGGGGTCACTCCTGGCTCTACACTAAGGATTACTGCTGGCAGGGCTCAGGGGACCATATGGGATGCTGAGGATCGAACCCAGGTCGTCCGTGTGCAAGGCAAATACCCTCCCCACTGGACTATCACTCGGACCCCTAGAGTTTATGATTTGCATGTAGGGGTCCCAGGCTGGATTTATGATTTGCATGCAGGGGTCCCAGGCTGGATTTATGATTTGCATGCAGGGGTCCCGGGCTGGATTTATGATTTGCATGTAGGGGTCCCGGGCTGGATTTATGATTTGCATGTAGGGGTCCCGGGCTGGATTTATGATTTGCATGCAGGGGTCCCGGGCTGGATTTATGATTTGCATGCAGGGGTCCCGGCTGGATTTATGATTTGCATGCAGGGGTCCCGGGCTGGATTTATGATTTGCATGTAGGGGTCCCGGGCTGGATTTATGATTTGCATGCAGGGGTCCCGGGCTGGATTTCCCGGCAGCAGCTCCTCTGAGCACTCCCAGCAGTGAGCCCAGAGCTGTCTCCTCTTCGGCTCTTTTCCACGTGTACCCCAAAGGCAGAAACGATCTGAATCGCAAATGCGGAAACGGAGGCACAAAGCCTGACTCTCCGCCCACCCGCTCCTGGGGGCCGCAGCACTGGGGCTGGGGTCTGGACACCCCCGCAGGGCAGGGCTAAACTGCAGCATGGCTTTCCCCAGGTGATGCGACTCTCCCTGCCACGGCTGGCTTCTGCCACGTCACCGGAGCTCACCAGGTAACCCTCCACAATGCTGCCAGCCCCCCTTGGGCAGGCGGGGGCCGAGACCGCAGCTAACGATTGGACTCCAGACCTGCTCATTCAGCCTGGGCTCTCCCTTTGTCAGGGTGATTCTGTACTTTCATCGGCCGTTTGCAGAGACTGGAAACAATAATAAAATGAACTTGGGGCTGGGATGTGGTTCCAGCCGTGCAGCACGGGCCTAGCATTTGGCGTTCTTTGGGTTTGGTCCCCAGCACCACAAGGCGACATTAGCAGGATGGAACCAATATTTGCCTTACTGCACAGACCTGCGCTCTATAGCCTGAGCAATGAGACATCTTGTGTCCAGGAGCAACCCCGCACAGATCCGTGCTGAGGGCGGGCCAACCGGGCAACGGAATGGACAGCAGGGATAGGGATAAGTGGCCAGTGGAGTGGCTGTCTGAAGAGACGATTTTTAGTGCTAATCCTTGAATAAGGACATTGGGGAAGACTCTGGGTGCTATGGTGTTTGTGAGGTACAGTAACTTTGTCACTACCATTAGCACTATTAAAGCCTTACCACCTACATGATAGTAAAATTAAGGGTCAAAATGCTTAGTAATAGGCTTTAAACATGTCATTTTAGATATCATCTTACAGTATATCAACCACTCAACAAAAAGTAAATAAAATGCCAGTGTTGATGTACTATGTTATTTGGCCATTTTCTCTTTTAATGCAGATGAAAAAATTTAAATCTCACCAAAAAATGATGGAAATTTTGATCATTTCTGTGGGGGTGTTTCAACTGTGATGGCTATAGAACAGTGCTAGAATAACAGATGCTGAAGGAAAACCAAAACATCTCTATTGCAATTTCTGGATTTTCTACCAAACTTGCTCTCATGCATTAAAATTCCTAGTTTATGGGGCCGGAGTGATAGTCCAGCAGGTAGGGTGTTTGCCTTGCATGCGGCTCACCGGGGTTCGATCTCTGGCATCCCATATGGTTCCCCGAGCCCCGCCAGGAGTAATTCCTGAGTGCAGAGCCAGGAGTAACCCCTGAGTATTGCCTGGTGTGACCCAAAAAAGCAAAACAAACAAACAAATAGATGAATGGATAGATGAATGGATAGATAGATAGATGATAGATAGATAGATGAGAGAGAGAGAGAGAGAGAGAGAGAGAGAGAGAGAGAGAGAGAGACAGACAGACAGACTAATGCTTAAAAAATTTCCTAGTTTGTAAAACATGCTGTTTGGTGGGCACAAAAAAAAAAAAATCAAAATTCAAAGGATTTCAGGGAGCGCCGCGGAGTCCCAGACAGTGCCGGGAAGCGAAGTTCCCTTCTACCTCCAAAGCCGGGCGGGAATAGATGAAGACTCAGGAATCCGATGCAGTTTTAAAAGGGCTTTACTATCACAGGATCCAATATACAATCCAAGAGCAGGGAAAACCCTGACTCCATCTGGCATCCCAGCTAGCCCCAGCTGGGTGCTACGGCCAAGAACTGGCTGCCACCACATGTTGAGGCCCAAGCAGAGATGGTGGCTAGGTGATGGAGCAAAACACCAAGGGAAGTCAAAATGGCAAAGGGGAAAAGAAAGAGATTCTGCCCTTCTTACGAGCTTATCTTATAGCTAGGCTCGCGAGCCCCAATCTCCCCAGCCCAGCCGCATTCTGGGCTGGGCTACTCTAGAGATGAAAACAGGAAAATAGCTTTAGAGAAATGTAGCAACTTCAAGAGACCATCTGGCGATTCCGTGTTCCAAGGAGCCGCCACCTGAGCTCGAACTGTAAAGCCTCCTAGCAGAACTGGGAGAAGCTATAAGCTAAATGGTCTCCCCCGGCAGGAAAGATCAAATGCCCTCAGGTAATTTCTCCCAGGCACCTCACCTAATATCTTGAGCCAAGATCTGCCTGGAATTGCTTTTATAGGGTAGAGAAGGGGGGTTTCCGAGATGGCATGTCTCTGTACCAAAGACTAATACTAATGCCAGTTAAATATTTCTCCAAGCCTTCACAAGAGTCTCGTCTACTTCACGGTAGTTTTGTATTTTAGTTGCCTTTGAGTTATCAGGGCGCCATGCTTGCTTGGAGGCAAACAGCATTTCTCTCTGGTCTGTCTAATTACTTAGAGATCCAACGTGGCCAGGCAAATATGCTGGTAAGATCTAGCTAGTCCCACGATGATTGTGGTAGCATGAGAGAATATTTATACCAGCCAGTACAGAATACATGGTCAGATAAGACTGCCACATTCAGACTACCCCCTTATCTATGAAGTGACCTGCAGGAGGCAATCCAGGACAGATGCAGAGGCCTAGGCCTTTAGGTGTCCTGCAACAGAAGGAAAATGTTTCTTTGCTTAACTACATGACAAAAAGATAGACAAATTCAGCTGCGTAGTCCTATGAACATGAATGTGCAAAGACCAACTCAGAGAGTCATGGACAAACCCACAGTGCTTAAAGCAAAAACAGCGAATCTGTGGGCCCTTATTTATTATTGTAACAGACCCGAGTGCAGGTCTCTCTCTCTTTTCCCTTTAAAATGAAATCTAGTGCTGGCTTCAGCAGCAAATGCTGGAACAATCCAGAGAAGTCTAGCATGGCCCTGTGCTAGGGTGACACGCAAATTTGTGAAGCGTTCCATATTTTTAAGAAAATATATAAAATGAAATCTACTGGGACTGGGCAGCTCCAGATGAGAGCATAAAGTTTAGCATGTACAAGACCCTGGTTATTGATGTCAATTGACATCATTGTTAATGATGTCACCTCTAGCGTCATTCCTACGAAAAAAACAGTCCTTAAGACTAAAATTTAAAAAACTACATTTACTTAAAAAGTATATTTAAAAATAAATTTAAAAAGTGGACAAATTCAGCTTCATAATTACTTAACATGAATCTCCAAAGACAAATTCAGACAGTCATTGATAAAACCACAGTGCTTAAATTAAAAACAAAATTTTTTGGCTCTGTCTTGGAACAGACCACTGTGTAGGCTTGGTTTATCATTTTAAAATGAAATCTTTGGGGGCTGGGAAATTAGCTCAATAGGAGAGCACCGTTTAACATGTACAAGGCACTGGGTTCCGTTCCTACCACCACATGTATGTAAAAAAACCATAACAAACTATAAAAATAGACTAATTTTCAAGGTATGTATGTACAAGCCAGGTATGTGGCTTGATGGTAGAACACTTGCCTCACGGGTGTGAAGATTCAAGCTGCAGCACACCAAAAAGAGAAAAAGCGAATAGTATTAATCTACCATGCTTTGGGGCCAGAGCGGTAGTCCAGCAGGTAGGGTGCTTGACTTGCACACAGCTGACCCAAGTTTGATCCCCAGCATCCCATATGGTCCCCTGAGCACTGCCAGGAGTAATTTCTAAGTGCAGAGCCAGGAGTAACCCCCCTGAGCATCGCCGGATCTGGTCCAAAAAGCTAAAAAAAAAAACTATCACTCTTTTTCTTGTTCACTAAGAAGGATTGCCATATTACATAATTTATAATTCAGTCGTGAATTATAAAGTTATTCACGACTGAGTTCCAGGCATACGCTATTCCAACACCAACCCCTTCACTCTTCACCAGTGTCCACTCCCTCCATCAAAGTCCATTTCCCTCCTGCCTCCCCTTCCCGCCTCGTCAGGCACTCTTTTCTTTTTTTTTTACATCCTGTATACGATTCACTAGTTTCTTTTTACCAGCACAATTTTGTAAGTGACATTCAATAAAAAGAACTTCTCAACTTTCTGTCTGTTATTATTCATTTTCATTCATGATTGTTACAAACATAATTTTTCTTTTGCAGATGAGAGAAAACGATTTTGCTCTGATTTTGCTCCTGGGTGCTCCCTGGCTTTGGTGAACTCAATTTCATCTTGATCCTTCGATAACACCTTTAACTCATCCGCCCCAGACCCCAGCAGTCTGGAAATGAAGTTCCTACGAGACCGGGTCTCTGGCAGGGTGAGGTTTACCAGTCGCATCTCCCGGATTAAACTGTGATCACCTTGGTTCAGGTCTATTTTGACAAGCATGGCAGATGCGTTTCCCTTCTGACAGCATTTAGAAGACTTGTCCCCTACAGCCCCAGGGACTCTGAGACCAGAGATGTCTTTGCTGTGAGAATAGCCCTGGGTATCACAGGATGTCTCGCATCCCTGGCCTTTTACCGTAACAGGGTCTGTGGCAGGTCCTTCCCCCAATAGTGACAATAAAAATCATCCTTGGTTGAGAATAACTGTCGTAGGTGGAGACTGAGCAGCTTATAGTTGAACCTGGGCGCAATAGTTGAACTTGCATAAAGTTTCTTGTCATCAAGGAACCGCTGCTTCCTGCATTTGTGGTTGGAATAAAAACAATTTGATTTGACACAAAGTTCCAAGATCGTGTACATGAAAATAACTTGTCTCATAGCATTTATACTATGTCCATAGCTTTATAGAGTATACATTTATACTCTTATAAATGTGTTGGGTACATGAAAATAACTTGTTTCATAGCAAGGCGTTTATAAATGTGTTGGGGGATTATTATAAGGAAGTTAAACACTTTATACTATGTTGCAGTGGTATGTGGGTGCAGGGGAGGGGAAAATGTAGGTCTTAAAAATATCTACAATTGATTTCTTCTATATTTGGGTCCCAAAAAGCTTAATTGGTCAATTAAAATTAATTTCTTCTTTTCCGATGTAAAAGACCCATTCAGCTTGATTTCTCTGGGTTAAGCATTTAGTCCGTTCAAAGAACAAAAGTTCAAAGCCTCTCCCTTCATCACACTCCACCTTCTCTTCCTGCAGACAGTTTGGGCGGTGATGGAATTTGTTGGCCCTTAGGTAGAGGGGCGGGTTCCAGTCCAGGCCAGTCACAGTTTCTATGTTGGTCTGTGGACAGTTCTGGTTTCTGGGTAGCCTGGGAAGTGGGTACCAGGGTTTTCTTTAGGAGCTTTGGGTGTGGTTCCAAATTCGACCTCCAGAGGTGAATCCCTGCACCCAGGAAGGACCGGGCGCAACACTTAGTTTGATTTTCATCCTTCCTCTCTTCCATCCTCTGTGTCTCATATAGAGGGACTCTGCACCAGCAGACACCTGCAAGCCTCTGCTCTCCGGCCTCAGCCTCTGCCTGCCCTGGTCCGCTTCCTGCCCAGAGCACACTGGATGGGCTGTTCTCTCGCTTCCCGGGGGTGTTGGGGCCTCCTGCTGGTACCTTCCTTTCCAGCCGCACCAACCCTGATTTGACCCTGAGTTTTGGAGCACAAATGTCACATCTGCCGTTCCTTGCTCTGTTTTCTATCAAATTTCCTGAGCCCCCTTCTCAGACCTGTAAATGTCCCATTTTCCTGTTGGGTGCAGAGTCTATATATATCCCATTTCCTTCCCTCATTTTTTTTGGGGGGAGGGAAGTCTTCCCAGCATGCTCCGGAGGCTTGAGGGGCTCCCTCCCAGTGATTCTCAGCTTGCTCTTCAGAGCTAGAGCCTGAGGACCTGGAGTTTTTGAGGTCCTGCAGTACCAGATACTCCCTGCCCAGCCTCCACGCGTGCTGGAAGCCTCCAGAGCTGCGTGCTATGGCGCCATGCTCCGGGGACTATGGGGTGCCAGGGATCAAAGCAGGGTCCTCTGCCTGCAAGGCCAGCACCCTAACCCCTCTCCTAGCTTCCCTCCCCCAACTTGCTTACAGCAATTTCTTCCCAGTGGCGACAGCAGAGAAGCCGTTGATGAAGAACCAGCCTGATGAGTTAAGAGTCGGTCAATTGGCGAGAGCCAGAGACACGTTTCAAACCCCCCGAGCAGCCAGAGCAAGGGCTCAGGGCCAGGTGATGGGAAAGAAGAATGTGCTGGAAATGAAATGCAGGCCCCAAAGGCCTTCATCTTCCAGCCAACTGTCCTCCCACACAGAGACCAACGCCTGCCCTTGAAAGCATATTCTTCCTCCCAGGGAATGCTGCGGAAACCGGCTCCAGTCTGCGCCCTGCCTGCGCCTCTGTTCCCACCCCCACCCCCTCCAGCTTTTCCATGTGAGGCTCCTCGCTCTCAGGATGTGGGTTCCTGGGAGGTTTGCTCTTGGGAGTAGTCCCCTGGAAAGAGGCCTCAGGTTAGCAGAGGGCTCCCTGCTGGCGCTCCTGCAGTGTTTAGCTGGGGGAATCCGGGCTGACACAGCTGCTCTGGCATCCCGTCTTTCTTTCCAAGGAGAGCTGCCAAGCGTGTGCGGCTCTCTGGAGAGGGCTGGAGAAGCACCCTGACGGGAAGCCTTGTGGTGGGGGTGGGGGGCATCTCCAGAGCCAGCTTGCAAGGTTTTGTGGGTGTGTGTGGGTGTGTGTGTGTGGGGCCGTGTCAGGGCTGACATTGGCCTGATGCACTGGAGAAAGCAATTCCCAGGGGCTCTGACAGCCTCCTTTGAGAATTCCTAACAGACCCCCTGCTCCAGGGCCAACTAGGCCTTCTGGGTTGCTCCCCAAACTTCTGTGCATATGCATGTAGGATTGTGTACATGCTCTCTCTCTCTCTCTCTCTCTCTCTCTCTCTCTCTCTCTCTCTCTCTCTCTCTCTCTCTCTCTCTCCTCCCTTGGACTCTGTTTCAAAGCCAGAATGAATCTAATGGAACTTCCTTTGCCACATGGACAAAAATAACTCTGGCATCCCCTTCTGGATGGATTTTAATTAAGAAAGACACAGCACTTAAACTATGCTTATTACCTGCAGTGGCTTGTAGAGGCTGCAGACTTAGGAAAGACAATGGAGTAAAACTGGGGTTTGAATGCGATGGCTCTGGCAAGAGGGGGGGGGCAGTTTATAAATCTCTCTCCCTGCTTCCGGGCGGCCTGGCCGAGCTAGAAGGTGCCAGGTTTAACCTCAACGACCTCAGGGCTCACATTCTGAGTCCTTCTTGGTGCCAGAACTCTGCCAAGTAAGTCTTTCACGTGCATTCTTTTTTCTGACTTAAACGAGCTGGAAGTTGACCCAGAGAAAGGAGACCTCTTTTTGGCGGGGGTGGGAGGGAGCACGCTTATGCCCAACCCCGATAACTCCTTGAATTGCATGCAGTACACGAGGTGCCTGCGATTCACAGCACACGTGGCATGAATCACTGTAAAGGCACATGAATGATCGCCTGGGTGGATGTACTCAGAATCAACCAGAGTGGGAGAATTATGTGCAGGGACTTGGTGGTCTCCCCAGGTGACGGGCTGGAGTCCTGTCACAGATTTGCCTTTGGGTCCCCCCAGAGGATCCCACTGCTCCATTCTCCTCCGTTCTCATGAATGGAGAACTTTTTGATGAGATTTTAACTTTTGAAAGAGGACCCTGAAGACACAGTACAGGGACCAAGACACTTACCTGGCATGCAGCTGACCCTGGTTCTATCCCAGGCACCACATTATAGTCTCCAGATCTCTGCCAGGAGTGACCCCTGAGCACAGTTGCAGGAATAGCCCTAGATGTGACCCCGAACCCCAAGACAAATAAATGAGAATGGAGATTATTTCTTCCCCCTCCTCTTCTTCCCCAAATCTTTATGATTATCACAAAAGGAATAAATTTCCAGATGATTTGGGATCAATTATTTGGCCTTCCCTGACTTTCCAATCCTCCACTGTTAAACAGTGACTAGAATAGTAATTATCACAGCCCGGCTCATCAAGTTCCACCCTGCAGCAGTCTTTTTTTTTAAATCCGGCTCAGGTATGCCGGTCCAGAGACTCGCAGACATGGGGCAGAGCTGCTACTGGCTCTCCCTGTGACCAGCCGCTCACGAGGCGCCCGGGAGGGATGGTGGGTTCTAGCCCTGGCCCACCACCCCAGCAGAGCCTTGCAACAAGCCAGACGGACCCCCACCCTCCATGAGGGCCTTCATTTTCCAAATCCGGACTTCTCTCGTCAGAACTCCACCCAGCAGACCAGCCTATCACAGTCCGGCTCGCGCGCAAGTGGCAGCGCGGTTCATCAATAAATGCTGGACTTAGAGATACCTACAAGAGTATGCTACCTGCACGGCAGAGCCTGGCAAGCTACCCGTGTTGTATTTGATATATATGCCAAATACCAGTAACAGTTATAGACCTCATTCTGGAATGGATTGAGGCTCTTTATGTTCCTGGAGCAAGCAGATGCCCTTGGGCTCTACTAGCATGAGACAGGACATATGGAGATGTTACTGGGGGCCCGTCGAGCAAATCGATGATGAAGCGGGAAGACAGTGATACAGTGATACAGAATAGTAATTATCTACCTAGAAGACCTGAGAAGGATCATCAAGAGCTCAGATATGTCATAAAGATTTGGGGTTCCAACATACTACATGACCGTATCCTCACAACTCAATCATGCAGCAAATATTGGGTTATCTGTTATGGACCACGCACAACCTGTTCTTGAGGCTGGGGGTTCAGAAGTGAACAGGGTTGGTGGACCTGACAAATGGGATGAGAAAGACAAATAAAAAAGAGAAAGACACAATGAGCATGCCACAGCCCAATAGATGCCCTGAAGAGAGCATGCCACAGCCCAACAGATGTCCTGAAGAGAGCACGCCACAGCCCAATAGATGCCCTGAAGAGAGCATGCCACAGCCCAATAGATGCCCTGAAGAGAGCACGCACAGCCCAATAGATGCCCCGAAGAGAGCATGCCACAGCCCAATAGATGCCCTGAAGAGAGCATGCCACAGCCCAACAGATGCCCCGAAGAGAGCACGCCACAGCCCAATAGATGCCTGAAGAGAGCATGCCACAGCCCAATAGATGCCCCGAAGAGAGCATGCCACAGCCCAATAGATGCCCCGAAGAGAGCACGCCACAGCCCAATAGATGCCCCGAAGAGAGCATGCACGCCACAGCCCAATAGATGCCTCCGAAGAGAGCAACATGAAACAGTGACAAGCTGAGGTGGAGGTGGAGTGCGAAAGTGAAGATGAGCTGCTCCTCAAATAAACAAAGTGCTTTGAAAGTTGCCACACAGGGGCCTGGAGAGAGAATCCAAATGACTGGGTCCTATTCTGCTGTGTGTGAGGCTCCTAACTCGATCTCTGGAGCTACACTGTCCTCCATCACCACAGGGTATGGCCGGGGCACCTCCCCAAAGCACTCTTGGGCCTGAGCAGTGCTATATGGCTCCCCTAGAGACACTCTGCCCCCACAAACACAAAACCTCAGAGGAGGAAGCCATGTCTGGCTATGGGAGAGAACAGTTTAGTTGCCAAATATCTCACCAGCAAAGGTCCCGGGGCAGCACTGGCCCTTCCTGCCCTGGGGATGCCGGCTGGAGAGCCGGGAAGAGGCTGGGACAGGTTTCCAGGAGACGCCTGGAGGCGGCGGCAGACATCTGCTCACGGACAGTGGCGTGGACCTGAGTGAGCAGTCTGGCTTTAATGCTACGTGCAGAGAAAGTATTTGGAAAGTTTCCATTTGGAAGTGGCATGTTTTGATATAGTTTTACAAGAGCCCTCTGGCTGCCACATGGAGAAGGAACTGGAGTGAGGGGTCTGGGCCTGACAGGAGCAGTGAGGGGTGGAGGTGCCGAGGAGCCATGGCCTGGGCACAGTTTTGGATCCAGCTAGGAAGAAGGTGCCGGCCTGGCGCTGCCTCACTTCCTGGGCCATCCGGTGCTCAGACTGTGGTCCCTGCTGTCGTCTGATGTGTGGATCCACCATGTCTCAGGACCACCCCTCTGTCATCCCTGCTGTCCTCTGGTGCGTGGGTCCTCATGTCCCAGGACCCCCATGGGAACTGGGAGCTGCTCATTTCTCACGGCACAAGAATCGCTGCAGTGAGAGCACATCCCTCAGCGTCTCCACGGTTCACGCCCTGCACAGGAAAAGGGCCGGAAAGTCACTTCAAGACATGAGAAAAGGAGAACCGTGGGGCTCCGAGTGCCGACAGGCAGCGGGCTTCCCTGCCCAGGGAGGCCTGAGGACCACACTGAAGGCTGACATCCAGGAGGGGATGCGGCCCCTTTCTGGTCAGGCCAGTCAGTGGGTTGGGGGGGGCGCGGGCGGGGGCTTCAGGCCCTGCTGGTGGTAGTGTGAACTGCGGTTCCATATCCACTAAGGAAAACAAGGTGGAGGGGCCCGGGTCAGGGGCTTCCTGCCTGGAAAACACATGTGGCATGTGGGAGGCCTGGATTTGATCCTCAGCACCTCATGGTCCCCAAGCAACTCTAGGGACAGCCCTGAATACATAAAGCCTAGCATAGCTCCTGAGTATACGGCCAGGTGTTGTCCCCTGTCTCGCCCCCCCCCACCCCCCAAAGAAGATAGTGTAAAGAGCCTCGTCCCAAAAGCACGAGAAAGGTAGAGCCTCGAAGGGAATGCCTCCCTGGCCCAGCTATTCGGCTTCTGGGGAGTTGTCCAAAGAGGACAGAAACACTAAATGACGGATACTATCTAACTTCACGGCTGTTATTTCCAACAGTCCGGGCAGGGGAATAAGCCAAGGACTCACTGACAGGTGCCCGGGCAAAGGAAACACGGGGACAGAGGCACTGGAACACTATCCCACACTTCAGGACGTTGGTGACAACATGCTGAGAAGGGAGACGCAAGCATCAGAGGCAGGAAAATGAGCTGAGTTTGCTCCTAAGGGAAAGATTTAAAAAAATACAGCAAGTGCACAAGCAAAGCTAGACAAACCCTTAGACCCAGAGAACAGATTAATGGTAGGAGCTGGGGTGGGAGTGGGGTGAAAGTAAAGGGGTCCGTGACATGCTGGCAGACGAACACCCAACTTTTGGAGGTGACCATGACGTAGCTTCAGAAAGCAGCATCTGCATGGAGGAGGTGAGAGGAGTGGGTCAGGGGGGAACTTGGTCTCTTCAAGATTACTGGAAGGACATGCCCTCCCCCGCTGCCCCACCCCACCCTCTCTGTAACCCCAAGGGACTCCCATACAAGCCCATACACGCATCAGCAGTTTTTGTTTTGTTTTTTCTGGCTCTAGAGAAGGAGCCCAGAACCAGACACAATGCAAGGCAAGTGCTCTCCCACCGGGCTCACTCCTGTCCCACTAGGCCCCTGGCTGGGGCCTGGAGGAAATGCTGCAGACACGTCCAGGTGTTCTGTGTTCCTGGGTCCGGATCATCAATATCTGCCACTCACTACTATTCCTGTTTGCAGGGGGTTCCTTAGAAGGCGGGAGCCAGGCGCTCGGTGACCAGCAGTGAGATCCCTGATATTCCTATGCACAAAGAGCTGCGTAAAGGTGGGTGATAGGAATCGTGGGGGCGGAGCAATAGCACAGCGGGGAGGGCATTTGTCTTGCACACGGCTGACCCGGGTTCGAGCCCCTGTATCTCATATGGCCCACTGTGCCCACCCCTGAGGAATTTCTGAGTAGGGATCTGGAATAACCCCTGAGCATCACCAGGTCTGACCAAAAAATGCAACAACAACAACAACAACAACAACGACAACAACAACAAGAATTTACAAACCAGTAAGTCCTGACATTCTACATCATTTTGGGTCATGGGCCCTTGGAAGAAAATAATGTCAACTCCCTACACTTTTTCCAGAAAAAATCCACATGTAAAACTATTTTTAATGTACAATTATTCTTGTTTTTGTATTGAGGGGGTATTGTTGGGGTGGGAGCTCAGGGCTTCCTCCTGTTTCTGCCCCTCAGAGATGCCTCCAGGCTGTACTCCACAGGTCAGATGAGGTGCCTGGGATGAAACCCTGATGATCCATGTGCAAGGCAAATGCCTCATCTCTTATGTCCATTTAATTTTGTTTGTTTGGGGACCACATTCAGTTGTGTTCAGAGTTTACTCACTGCTCTATGCTCAGGATCACTCCATGCTTTGGGGGGCCACATGCAGAGCTGGGGATTGAACCAGGGTTGGCTGCATGTAAAGCAAGTGCCTTAGCCCCGAATGTGCAATTTTTATTTATTTATTTAATTTTTTTTTTAAAGATGCAAACATCGAGGACCAGAAAAATGGAAATGACTAATCCAAAGTCACCAAACTCAGCTGCAACTGTGCTACCTGGGAGCCTGGGAACTGTTTCTCCCACTCTGTGCCCTTCCTGGCATGCTTGCTGGGCTGGCTGGAGCACCCCACTTGACCACACATAGCAGCAGCGGGTGCCAGGACAGCGGTGGGAATGTGCCAAGAACTAGCCTCGGGCAGAGTCTCAGAACGAGCCGCTGTCCTGGGCTGCGGCGTCAGTGGTGCCCGTCCTGAGTGGACCAGGAGGAGCCCAAAAGGCTGTTTAAGTCCTGCAGACCGGTGAGTCGCCAATAGTCTCCCAGAGCCAGGCAAGAACACCAAGTGGGTGTTTAGGAATCTGAGCCTAATTGTCATCACTAATTAGCTCATTTTCAGCCTCTTGGGCACAAATACCTCACAGCAAAGCTGTCTCTGCCTTTAGGTTTATTTAGGACAAAGTTCCAAGGGAAGGAACTTGGAGTCTTCGGTAAGCCTGCCCGGCCCGAGGAGCCAGGGCAGAAGGAAACACGGATTTCTGCCAGGTTTATCCCACCTGCCTCCCGCAGAGAAAGGCCTAGACTGAGGGAGGATAGGGGCAGGAAAGAGGAAGGGAAGGAGAGGGGAAAGTATTAAAAAAAAACAAAACATAAAGAGGAGCAGGGAGTGGTGAGGGGACGACAGAAGAACCTAATTCCTAGACATTTCCTGGGTCTTTACAGCTAACTGCCGCCCCCACCCCATCAAGTTGATCACACGGAGGCCTCGGCTCAGATGGTAAAGTCTGAGAAGACCTTGCAGGGAAAACTGACGTTCTGCCCTAGCCCCTACCGCCACCCCAACACCATCTTGACCAGTTTCTTCTTGCAGATTCATGAGGCTGAGTGTTCAGGAAAACAGAAGAAAACAAAACACACTAGGGAAAAAAAATTAAAAAAAGACAATTCCCTCGGAGGATTTTCATTAAACACCAGATGTCCAGGCTTTCAATCAAAGCTGCCTGCCCGCGGACAGGGTGCCCACGCCCAATTTACACCAACAGGAGCTTCAACTCATTTCATCTCTGCCCGCCCCAGGAAACCCCGCAGGAGGCCGCAGGGTCCCCGTGTCTGGCCTGCAGGGAGAGGCTCGCAAGGCAAGCGCCCCTACTCACTGTGCTACCTCCCTGGCCCTGCTTTCCTCCTTGTACTCGCTCATTCTTCTGCTCAGGGGATCACTCCTGGTGTTGCCGTGTGTGTGTGTGTGTGTGTGTGTGTGTGTGTGTGTGTGTGTCTGAGGGGGTAACACACATGCTTTATTAAGGATTTGAGTCACATGGCAGGCCAGTACCTTAACATTTGTCCTATCTCTCTGGCCCTATTCAGCCATGTTTTTAAAAAAAATTTTTTATTATACCACCATGAGATATGGCTTTGTTGCAAGGCTCTGCTGGGGTGGCGGGTCAGGGCTAGAACCCGCCATCCCTCGCGGGTGCCTCGGGAGAAGCTGGGCACAGGGAGAGCCAGTAGCAGCTCTGCCCCATGTCTGTGAGGGCCCCACTCCATGAGGGTCTCCATTTTCCACATCCGGACTTCCCCTCCCTCAGAACTCCACCCAGCAGACCAGCCTATCACAGCCCGGCTCGCACGGCTGCAAGCGGCCGCACAGTTCATCAATAAATGGTGGATTTAGAGATGACTACAAGAGTATGCTACCCTCATGGCAGAGCCTGGCAAGCTACCCGTGTCGCATTTGATATGCCAAATACCAGTAACAATTATAGACCTCATTCCCATGACCTGATGGAATGGTTTGAGGCTCTTTATGTTCCTGGAGCAAGCAGGTGCCCTTGGGCTCTACTTGCATGAGACAGGACATATGGAGATGTTACTGGTGCCGGCTCGAGCAAATTGATGACGAACAGGAAGACAGTGATACAGTGATACCACCATGAGATATACAGCTACCAAAGTGTACATATTTGGATTTCAGAGATACAGTGCTCCAGCACCCATCCCTCCACCAGTGCCCATTTCCCACCACCAATGTCCCCTGATTTCCCCCTCCCCAGCCTGTCTATGGCAGACAATTTTCTCTCTCTCTCTCTCTCTCTCTCTCTCTCTCTCTCTCTCTCTCTCTCTCTCCCTTCTTTTACACACTGTGACTTGCAGTACATACAGTTAGAGGTTTCATGTATATCCTTTTGCCTACTTTCAATTCTTAGTTCTACGCCTATTGAGCCATGCTTAGCTCTAAGGCTATCTCTTCCACATTGCTTTTCCTTCTCTTTCTTTTTTTTCCTCTTGGTTTATGGGCCACACTCAGTGGTGCTCAGGTCTTACTCTGGGCTCTGTGCTGAGGGATCACGCTCAACGCCTAATTTGTGACCCATCACTAGCAAGCCACAAGTGATCTAAATCTTTTGTTTCTGTGCTTCCTTCTCTGCCCTGATTTTATGACACGTCTAAACAAAAAGTCACTGGGTTCGTTTTCAGTTGTGAGTAGGTGAGCTCCAATCTCTATCTCAAAAAAGAGGACTCAGATAAAAAGTAGGAGGTGTTGACAATACGTCTCCGCAATTTTCTTGAAGATTTTGACACTATTTCTTCCTGGAAGATTGGGAAGTCCTGTGGGGCTATACCCAGCCGTGCTCTGGGGGTCTTTGCTCAGGAGTGACCCCTGGCGGTGCTTGGTGGAAGAAAACTCCTATCTCCCTAACCTAGCTCTCTGACACCTAGGAGTCTTGCAAATTCCTTTCAAAAAAAAAAAATCTTTAGGGGGCCAGAGTGATAGTTCAGCCAGTAGAGCGTTTGCCTTGCATATGGTCGACCCAGGTTCGGTCCCCAGCATCCCATATGGTCCCTCCCGAGCACTGCCAGAAGTAATTCCTGTTGTAGAACCAGGAGTAAACCCTGAGCATCGCCAGTTTTGACCCTAAAAGGAAAAAAAAAAACTTTAAACATTTTTTAATCCGTTGAGGTCTTGTGATATCAGAACTGTTAATGATGATTTCTCATGCACGTAGTTTCAACACCATCGCCATTGCCAGAGGACTCACGTCCCTCCCTTTAAGGTCCCAGAGAAAGGTTCCCTCCTTTCACAGCCAGCTGCCTACCAACTCAGTGGGGATCAGTTCTCCCAGGGTGTTGCCTTGACTCTCTGTGATTACCTTGCCGTGTATCGAGTTTCAAGGCACCTGGCGCTCGGGGAGTTTATATAACTCTGCCAAGCTCTGCAGTGTTCACACTGCACAGCTGGAGTCACAACTGTATTGTCTTCTGACTCAAGGCTTATGCCCTCAGCAATCAGATACGCTTATACATACCCTGGACTGACTTTTTAGGCTGAGAGTTCTAATGTAAGTAATAGGTATATGGAATATCCCATGTTTATGAGCAGCTACCATAGTTTCACAGATTTAAAAAAAAAAGTGAGTTCAGAGAGACCTAGAAATCTTTGCAAGGTTGCACAGCATACAGAGTTCCCAGTGATTTTCCACTTGGCCGATGCTTTGAATCTCTGAACTCCTCCCTGGGGTGTGGCTTCATGGAAGAGAACTTGGTCTTGCATGTGTGGAGATCTCAGGTTAGACTCCAAGTTCAAGAAAAACAATTTGTTGAAGTTACTGATAAAACTCCTTCTGGAGTCTCTCACTGATTATAAACATAAGTAACAGAAAATGGGGGGGAGGAGGCGTAGAGACAGTCCAGGGGATAATGCTCTTGCCTGCATGCAGCTGACCCAGGCTTGATCCCTCACACCCCATATGGTCCCCGGGCTCCACCATGAGAGATCCCTAAGCACAGAGCCAGGAGTTAGCCCTGAGCACCGCGAGGTGTGCACCTGCTCCCCCACCCAATAAAAACCCAAAACTCCTAATTAAGTCTTGTTTGACTTCCTTCGGAGGCTTGACTGCCTGGCTAAAGCCCAAAGGCTTATCAACTGACAAATCCTATTGGAGAAATGGGTGCCTGGCTCGAAGTAGGTATTTCTGAGTTTCACAGTTCTTCCTGGAGCAGATGGATCAAAAACACAGTGTCTATATGCAATACTAGGTTTTAAATGCCAGCCCCAGTGCTGCAGAGAGGAAGAAAGCTCCACCACGCCCCAGGGGTGGGGAGAAGAAAAGCCTTTTGGGGAAGGCGGCGCTGCTCACAAGCGCCATCTGGCAGGAAAGGTGGGAAATTGCTCAGAGAGAGAAACCCACAGCCAAAACGCAATTGCCCAAAGTACACGGGACTGAACTTGGGTGTTGAGTGACTAATGAAATTTTTCCCTTATATACCAACACTGCAAGAGGTAGATAACCAGCTTAATTTCATCAATTAAGTGAAACTCCAAGATACCAAGTCACTTGCCGGCAAGACCCGGCTTCTCTAGGTAGATGCTGCCACCTTTGGGTGTCCCTCTCTGGGACCACTGCTCCTCAGTAGCTACACCTAGCCCACCCTCCTCACATGTGAGGAGTGAGCAGCAAGGGGAGGGAGGTGCCTCATGCCCACCTATGTCTGACCCGATCCACAGACCAGGCCCCTGCCCTGGGCTCCAGCACTGAATTTTTGTCATCTGAACTGGACTCAGATACACGGGCAGAGCTGCTACTTGCTCTCCCTGTGCTCAGCTGATCATGAGGCACCCAGGAGGGGAGGTGGGTTCCCAGCCCTGGCCCGCCATCCCAGCAGAGCCTCACAAGAAGCCAGAGGAAGCCCCAAACCATGAGGGCTGCCATTTGCAGCATCCGGACTTCACAGCTCGTCAGAGCTCCACCCAGCAGAAAAGCTGATCTTTCCCCATCTCATCAATAGCAGAAAAGCTGATCTTTCCCTGGTTCATCAATAAGTGCACAAGATGAGAGAGTACTACAAGAGCATCCCACCTGCATGGCAGAGCCTGGCAAGCTACCCGTGTCGTATTTGATATACCAAAACCCAGTAACAACTATAGACCTCATTCCCATGACCTGAAGGAATGGTTTGAGGCTCTTCATGTTCCTAGAGTGAGCAGATGCCCTTGGGCTACACTAGCATGTGACCGGATGTATGGAGATGTTACTGGTGCCCACTCGAGTAGAGCGATGAACATCGGAAGACAAGTGATACAAGACAAGTGATACAAGTGAATCAGGCCTTATGATCCATGTGACTCCCACCAGCCCCCATTAAGAAGGGGGGCCGAGAAGGGCAGATTCTCTTTCCTCGGCCCACAAATTACTGACAAGGACTCTGAAGGCTTTCAAACACACAAAACTAAACCACAACAGCTGCAAAAGGAAAAGGCCAGTCCTGAATGCCAGCACAGACGGGAAACTCTGGTACCAACGCCTCGGCCCTACGTTGAGAGGTACCAGCTTCATGCCCCTATGAGAACCTGGCCTGGAAATGGAGCTGGCTCCCTCAACCGTGCTCCACCTAAACATGTGGCTTTCTTCAACTGTGGGTCGTGACCCTGTCGGGAGTTGCATAACGTGGAGGTTGGACAAACTGGGCAACAGTAAAAGGTTCCTGAATGTTCAACAACCAAGAAGTTCGTTCAAAATTGAACCTGGAATGAATCTGAGGCGTTCCTCGGCAGCGCTCACCTGGGCTGCGTTTCTCAGGAGAAAAGGGGTCGCGAATGTGTCAGAAGTTCAGGTCCTTGGGCCAGTTTACGACAGCTGCTGCCAAGTCCCTACGCCAGTGTTCCTGTCTGTAGAGAAATGAGGGGGAGATGAAAAAGGCGCCTAGAAATGGAAGGATAGATCAGTGCTGCCTCGATTCTCAGAAGGGGACAATGATGCATCCTTGATATTTCACTAAGAACACTCTTCCGAAGTCAGTGACGTGTGAATAGTAAAAGAAATCGAGAATAATAAGAGGTGGGAAAATTCACTGTGAATAAATTAGGCAGAATTAACCAATGTTCCTTTCTAGAAAAAAAAAAGTCTCACTGGTACGTTTTTGGAATGCTAGGCACACAGTTTGGAAATCAGGTTCCAAAACTATTCATAGACTAGATGTAGCCCCTGGAGGGGGTTTCCAGGAAACTGCTGCAGGCGGCCTCTGCTCTGTGCAATCTTGTCCTCAATCCTAATGGCAGCTGGGGGCCAGAGAGATAGTACAGTGGGTAGGGTGTTTGCCTTACACTCGGACAGCACAGGAACCATCCCTAGCATCCCATTTGGTCCCTGAGCATCCACAGGGTAATTCCTCAGTGCAGAGTCAGGAGTAACCCCGAGCACCACCAGATATGATACCAAAATTCTAAAAAGAAGAACCTCATCCTGTGGCCCCAACTTCCACCAGGGCAGATGATGGCTTGCGAATGCCCACTATTAAAAAAAAAAAACAAAACCAACAAGAATTACCATAATTAAGACTTTCAAATCCCTGAAAATTAACCCATTTGTAAATATATAAGGAGATTTTTTTAGGAAAAAGTGACTGAATCTTTTTTATGCAAATGTTTATTAATATAGAAAATATATTCAAAATTTTTTTTAATTTAATATTTTTATTATACCACCATGGGATATACAATTACAAAGATGTTCATATTTGGTTTCGGTCATACCGTGTTCCAGCACCCATCCCTCCACCAGTGCCCATTTCCCACCACCCATGTCCCCGATTCTCTCCCTCTCCCCTAGCCTGCCTCTATGGCAGGTTTATTATCTCTTTCTCTTTCACTGTCTCTTTCTCTCTTTCTTCTCTTACACATTGTGGCTTGCAATACATACATTTATAGGTTATCATGTGTATCTTTTTGCCTGTATTTTAATGCTCAGTTTTAGGTTGGTATTAGCACTTTCGACAATTATTAGCACTCTGTTCCCTTCTCTGTTTTACCTAACCTCTGACTCCCACAAGTTTGTGTAATTTCCACCTTTGACAAGACCTTCCGATCCATGATTCGCCTGACCTTGGATATTGGTATCATAATATGTATATATATATATATATATATATATATATATATTTATAAAAATGACTGAATCTTAGAAAAAATTAGCACATGTTGTGGTCTCGTCCGACTCCATCTCCCATATTTCTATAAAAACATAAACATGTCTGTAATGTTACATATGCTTATGAAAAGTCTAAGCAATAAGCCTGACACATAGAAACCACCTCATCCACATTAGCGGATCAGTACGCTTTCTTGCATATTCTCCTTCCCTGGATCAGTTCTGCCTCCCCTGACACTTGCTAGGTCTCTTCAGCAGTCCCTTCTCATTTTCACAGGAGCCAGAAAATCCTGGCCCAAATAGTGACCACGCCTGTCCAGGTTAGGGCTCTCAAGGATTCAGCCCCAAGATTGATGCCCAAACTTGGAACCTCTGCTCGGGAGAGACGATGGACATGATGTGAAGGAACTTGGGACAGATTTCTTTCTCCAGCCTTGCAGCTGCCTCTCACCTGCCTCTTTATCCTGTCACTTTCCCATCTGCACTGCGGCTGGGGGTTCCTACTTGTGAGCTATCCAGAGCTCTAGACAACTTGATACAACGTGGGCTTCCAAGTAGTGCTTAGGGGGCGGAGCTATAGCACAGCGGGTAGGGCATTTGCCTTGCATGCAGCCAACCTAGGTTCCATTCCCGGCATCCCATATGGCCCCGGAGCACCTCCAGGAGTAAATCCTGAGTGTAGAGCCTGGAGTAACCCCTGAGCATTACCGGTGTGACCCAAAAAAAAACAAAACAAAACCAAGTAGTGCTTAGTAGGTCCATGCTGATTGACCTATTGGTGTCCCTCAATATTGGGTTTTAGGAGGTTTTGGCTCACACACCATTTGCCCTACTCCAGCTTGCTAGCAGCATCCTCAGGGTCTGTCCGTGACCAGCTTCTCCTTCCTGCCTTCATGATGTCACTTGCTCCTGCTCGGGAGAACCTGTTGAGTCTTGATCTTCTTCAGACACAGGCTTTATTCTCATGGAGTTCCCAGGCCTGCTTCAGCCCGAATGAGAGGGATGACGAGATGATTTGCGCTGTTGGGCATTCCTGGCGCTTCCGCATACACCCATCACTAAATACCCACTCACTAAACCAGACTGTTCCTTTATCACACTGCTGGTGTCTCCCCGCTCCTCAAACGCCACCTTGTACCGGAACAGTAAGTGTAAGGGAGACAGTCCTCTTGCATAGAATGACTGCATTTATTTGCATGACATAAATATATCAGGTGGTCTTACCAAAAGTGGAAATTACCGCAAACGTGAGGGAGTCAGAGAGGTTAGGTAAGACAGAGAAGGGAACATGTGTGATTAAATGTTGAAAGGGCTGATACCAATATAGAACTGAGCATTAAATACAGGCAAAAAATGCACATGATGGCTTCCAAGTGTATGTAGTGCAACCCACAATGTAGGAGAAGGAAGGGAGAGAGAGGGAGGAAAAAAGAGATAAAAGAACCTGCCATTTAGGCAGGCCATGGGAGGGGGGGAGGGAACTGGGGACATTGGTTGGTGGGAAATGGGCACTGGTGGAGGGCGGGTGCTGGAACACTATGTGACCGAAACCTCCAAACATGAACAACGTTGTAATTGTATATCTCACGGTGGTATAATAAAATGTTTAATTAAAAATAAGGAGACAGTCCTCTTCAGAGCGAACTCTCTGGGGCTTCTCATAGCTACCAGCTGGGAAAGCAACCTGGTGATGGTTTTCAAAAGAGTCCTGAAATTCATGTTCTTCTGGGGGAAAATGATCTGGTGATGTTTAGGAAGTGTCTTCAACATCCATTTCTTGTTGTCCAGAAAAGCACCTATTTCTGGCAGACCTTTATGGAACTGTTGGGGTGACCAGCTGAAATCCCATCAGAGCTTTATGCGTCCACCTGGCTCTTGGTGCCCCCTTGTGGCAATCTGTCACGGTGGAGAGGTGGCAAGAGGAAGAGGAGCGCCTGAGGCCAAGCGCAGGCTGGGTAAGCATTTTCCCTGAATTAGCTCATTCATTGTGATGATGTGTCCCTCATCACAACTCTCCGAAGCAGCTCCTGTTGGCTTAATAACTTCTAAGCAAACACACACGGCAAGGAGCAGCGTAGAGCCCTCGAAGCAGGATTGGTTAAGACAGGAGCTGTTACCATTTCTGCTGCCATTCAAGGAAGCGTTATGGGGAGTTATAAAAAGATGAATGAAGAGGGACTTTGTTCAGGGTGTGACTCAGTGGTAGAAGAGTGTATGACTCATATGTGTGAAGACCTGGGTTTCATCCTCAAAATAGGAAAGAAAAAAAAAAAGAAAATGAGTGGGACTTCCAGAAAGATAGAGTAACAAGATCGGAAGAAATTCTAGAAAGAAAAAATAATAGTGTGCGCCGATAGAGTTTGTTGGGAGGGAGGCCACACCTGGTGGTACTTAGGGCTCACTCCTGACTCAGCTCTCAGGGGTCACTCCTGACAGGGATTGTGGGATCATGAGATACCGGGAGATTGAACAAAAACCAGCCAGGTCAGCTCTGTGCAAGGCAAGTGTTCTGCCCTGCTGTCTAGCTCCCAATCCCATAAGCAAACCTTATTTTAAAACTATCTATCAAGGTGCCGGAGCGATAGCACAGCGGGTAGGGCTTTTACCTTGAACGAGGCTGACTCAGGTTCGATCCCGGCATCCCATATGGTCCCCGAGCACCGCCAGGGAGTTAATTCCTGAGCGAAGAGCCAGGAGTAACCCCTGAGCGTCGCTGGGTGTGACCCAAAAAAGCAAACAAATAAACAAATAAACAAATAAATGAATGAATGAATGAATGAATAATTAAATAGATAAATAGCAAACAAATAAATAAATGAATGAATAAGAAATGAATAATAAATAAATGAATAAATAAATGAAATAAAACTAACAGATTTCTGGAAAGTTTGCAAAATGGAAGCATTCATCAAGAAAATATAAAAACAGCATAAATAAAGGTAAGAGACAGACTTTACAGTGAACGATCCTGGGCACAGATTGTCCAATAAGCAGAGACCACTTAGTCACAGCAGACTCAGGACCGTCACACTCCACTGTCTGTAGGTGAGTGGGCCGAGCTTAGAATCTGTATTACTGGACCCATATTGAAAGGGATATTAGAGACAGATCTTCTGATGTGCCTCAGATTCCAATTCTTATCTGCCTTTCAGCAACTTCTTTGCACAGGAGAATTGAAAATACTGGAAAATCCCAAGACCACACAGCTCCCTCTTGTGCTAGCTTGCTTGTACAAAAGAACCAAAGTTATTTCTCAATATCCTCCATTCCCAAACCTCTGCCCCGTCTGCTCCTCTTCAGCAGGAAGTACTCAGCTTAGAGGGGATGCCCCAATTTCCATAGAAATGGAAGCAGGTGTGAGAGCGGAGAACTGTGAGCCAGCATTAGAGACTCCATCTTGGTCTCCACAAAGGTCTTCTCATATCTCCTCCCTTCTCTGGCTTTTGTCTGTGTCACAATACTAAGAGATGTTCTCATTGCGTTGTGTATCACCTTCAACTAGGTTCCACCTGGATGGGTGGGAAGAGCAGAAGGCCCACCGGACGGACTCCTTCTAATTTTTTTTTGGAGAGAGAAGTTACTTAATGACATTATCTCAAGGGTTACAAGGATCTGACCGCCGATGCCTGATTTATCAAACCGTAGACACCAGTTGAACAGTCCTGAACTTGGATCTCTCTCTCCCATTGCCTCACTACCCTTTTCTATTCTAACTTAGTTCTCCAACTCGCTTATATAAACCCTAAGTACTGTTTGAGCGTAAAACATTTATTTTTAGGGCAGTAATTCCACCATCTTCTCCAGTGTTCAGCACTTGAACAAGACTGTTCCTCTCACACCAAGTCTTCTTATGCTGTCTTTTAGAGGTGATCTTGCATTCGGTAACAAAGGTCAAAAGTCTCATTGAGAGAGAGCACCTTAGCCCAAGCTATCCCATGACCCCGCCCATGAACTCCACATTACAGAAGCTCTATCTGCAGTAGGGGCAGCTGAGAAGTCAGGGCTCCGTCTCCCTTATATCACAGTTGGGGGCTGTTGTTTCACCCTGCCAAGAGGCCAGGTGCTGGGGTTTCTCCCCAACACTATTTTGCTCGTTTTCTTCCAGAGAGTCGGCTTCTCATCCAGTCTCGCCCAACTCCCACTTCTAGACTAGAAACTATTCCAGGAACTGAAAGTAAAACTATGAGTTCCTAATGGCCCACACCCTAGTTCAGTTGTAAGGCAGAAATTCTGTGCTTGAGGGAGGACAGCTGAGAAGGCAGAGACTTTCGACAGCCCTTTGCCTACTTTTAAAGCAAAGGTGCCACTCTGGGGAAAGAGGTCTCGGTCCCAGCTCTTGAGCGACGATAGAAGTGAAGAAGGCCGGTGCAAAGGAGGGTTAGTTCCACACATCTTCCGGAAGGAACGGATTTTATTTGAAAGAAAGAACTAGTGCATATCTCCAGGCCTAAAGGCATTGCTGGAAAGAATGGCAAATTGCAGGGAGAGTAACTAACTAACCGAGGCTGCTATCTGTATGATGCGAGCAAAATGGCGGCGTCTCCAGATGGCTCATCCGAAACGCAGGCAAAGAGCAAGGCAAGAAGAACGCTCCTGTGATCACCATCAATTTCAGGGTTCAGAAAGCCTGTGCGGTGCACCCCCACCCCTTTAGGAGCCGTCGAAGCAGGATGTGGAGCAGACTTGAAAGCATTCCTCACACCACCCACAGACCCATCCACAACTAAGAGGCATTTTACTGGGGTAGAGGATTTTTAAACACAATCTCGGATCAAAACCAGACTGCACAATAAAAGGCTTTGACTCAGGAGTGACTCTCAGGAAGTGAGGCTTTCCAATATAAAGCATGGTCAGTGTGAAGGCCTTCATGGCTGAGCCCATGACCCAGCTGCCTCCTCTAAGGCATACCTGGAGAGAAAAGCCTCAAGCTACTCATCCATCCTGGGTGAACCAGGGGGTGAAACCACTCACCCTCTGCACTGTGTGAAAGGCCCCCACACACACACTGTGTCCAATAAGGAAGCGCAGAAGCCATGCTCTGCCAGGGGAATTCAGGCACCATCCTTGGCCAAGTGGGTATGTGGAGCCACAGCAATCTCTAGCTGGCCAGACCAAAAGGTTAAAACGTAAAGAGAGGGGCCAGAGCGATAGCACAGCGGGTAGGGTGTTTTCCTTGCAAGTGGCTGATCCAGGTTTGATCCCGGCATCCCCTATGGTCCCCGAGCACCACCAGGAGTAATTCCTGAGTGCAGAGCCAGGAGAAACCCCCTGAGCATCGCTGGATGTGACCCAAAAGCCCCCCAAAATGGAAAAAGATAGCAGAGAGAAATCATGTGAGGAGGGATGTTCAAGATGGCACCCAGCCAGGGAAAGGAACTTTTGCAGAATTACTGTATCCAAACGAATAAATGACCCAGAACACAATAACCACCCCCAGAGAAATAGTACCAGGATTTCTACAATGTATTATCTAAATCATCTAGTTTTCTACAACAAAGACAAAGCAACAAGAAGATTGTGACTCATACTCAAAAAGAAGCCAAAAAGAGATGATCAGGAAAATTGTAGGGAGGAAAAGGAGCTACCACAGACGCTGGAGGGCTCAAAGTCACAATTCCAGGAGCCGAGACACTGTGGGATCCTGCCCGAGGATGGCCCAGACCTGGAGCAGAATTTTTCAAGAGGTTACTTCTGAAGGAGAGTGTTTTAAGAAAAGACAATACAAGCAGTTGTAGACACATTGCTGGAAGCCAGACACAGCAGAGAAGGTCCTACGAGACCACAGGAAGTTGAGGGCAGAGGCCACAAGGGCAAGGGGTGCGCTGAAAAGAGGCGATGCCGAGCGGTGAAGGGGAGAAACCAGATCAGAATGGGGGCAGTCTTGGGGGCCGGAGCGCTAGTCCAGCGGGAGGGCGTTTGCCTTGCATGCAGTTGACCTGAGTTCGATTCCCTGGCATTCCATACCGTCCCCAAGCACCGCCAGGAGGAATTAATTACTGAGTGCAGAGCCAGGAACCCTTGAGCATTGCTGGATGTGACCCAAAAAAGCAAAAGCAAAAACAAACAAAAAAAAGAAAGAGGCAATCTCTGAATGGGAGGGAAAAGAGGAGAGGGAAAAATTCAGTCAGGAGCAGGCGCGAGGAATAAAGAGCACAAGAGCGCTGGCGCTGTTGGACGGACTTCAGAAGTCCCAGCGCTGTGTTTGTCTGAGGGGGATTGAGCCTCTTGAGAAGAGGCACACAGGGGTGTGTGAAAGGGAGTGTTTGTTGCGGAGGAGTTGTTAGCGGGGGTCACTAGCACATTGGCCTCTCTAAGGAGTGGGAAGGCTCATGCCCTAGATGGGGCTGAGAAGAGAGACACAGGCTCCGGTAGGCGGCCCGAGTTAATCACGGAAAGATAGTCACACGTCCATATGAAGTCACAGAGAAGAGTGGAGGTGTCTGAAAACAGTGCTGGGAAGAATAAGCGCACAAATGTACAGAGAAGGAATCCCAGGCTCCATGGCCTACCCTTCCGCAGTGTTCCCTCTCTGTATATTCCCTCTCTGTAATATTCCCTCTCTGTATATTCCCTCTCTGTATATTCCCTCTCTGTATATTCCCTCTCTGTAATATTCCCTCTCTGTATATTCCCTCTCTGCATATTCCCTCTCTGTATATTCCCTCTCTGTAATATTCCCTCTCTGTATATTCCCTCTCTGCAATATTCCCTCTCTGTATATTCCCTCTCTGCATATTCCCTCTCTGTATATTCCCTCTCTGTATATTCCCTCTCTGTAATATTCCCTCTCTGTATATTCCCTCTCTGTATATTCCCTCTCTGTAATATTCCCTCTCTGTATATTCCCTCTCTGTATATTCCCTCTCTGTAATATTCCCTCTCTGTATATTTCCTCTCTGTATATTCCCTCTCTGTATATTCCCTCTCTGTAATGTTCCCTCTCTGTATATTCCCTCTCTGCATATTCCCTCTCTGTATATTCCCTCTCTGTATATTCCCTCTCTGTAATATTCCCTCTCTGTATATTCCCTCTCTGCATATTCCCTCTCTGTATATTCCCTCTCTGTAATATTCCCTCTCTGTATATTCCCTCTCTGTAATATTCCCTCTCTGTATATTCCCTCTCTGCATATTCCCTCTCTGTATATTCCCTCTCTGTAATATTCCCTCTCTGTATATTCCCTCTCTGTATATTCCCTCTCTGTATATTCCCTCTCTGTATATTCCCTCTCTGTATATTCCCTCTCTGTAATAACAGTTTGTTCCATTTTGAGGAGTAGGGGCACATACCTATCATGAGCGACACCCTGGATTCACCCCCAGTCCCACATGTCCTGCTTCCTAGCACACTGGGAGTGACCGTAGTCCCCAGAGTGGCTGCCACAACTGAAAACAACCAAACCCCGATTTTTAACGTGAGGGCAGTGAAAGGAGGCGAGTCACAGTGAGAGCAGGGGAGTGACGATTCAGACAGACCGTGAGTCATGAAGATGTAAGTGATGTCAAGAGAAAGCAGCTATAGATTGAAGTAGTTAATGAACTAAGGCTTCCAAGCAAGACTAGTCTAGCAAGCATGTATGCAGCATCATGATTTAGGGTGTGCGTGACAACACCTTGTGTGACTCAGGAGCACATGCGCAGAGGTGCCGTAGAGATCAGTGAGTCGCTGCAAGAGTAGTTTTTTTTGGGGGGGAGGGCACTCCCAGCAATGCTCAGGGGTTACTCCTGGCTCTGCACTCAGGAATTACTCTTGGTGGAGCTCGGGGACCATATGGGATGCCGGGATAGAACCCCGTTGGCTGTGTGCAAGGCAAACACTCTATATGCTTTGCTATCGCTCAAGCCCCAAGAGTCAATGGTAGAGCCCCAGGGAGAAGTCACTAAGGTGAGGGAGGGATTGCCAGAGGCAAGAAAAAGGCATCAGACAAGCCCCAGTGCTCCCGGTAAACAAGAGAAGTGCAAGGAGGACACAGAGAACGATTGTGTCGGGCAGAAGGGAGCCAAGCACAAGAGGGCTTGTGGTGGTGTTGGTGCCATTTGAGTTGCTTGTTTTGGAGGATTGTCTGCAAGGAGCAAACAAGGAGGATGGTTGTCGCACCAGGCACCCTGACACAGCAGGGCACAGCACCACCATGGAGGGTGTCAGCTAAGACAAGGAGCTGGAGGAAATGCTCAGAGAAGAGAGAGGTGTGTGTGAGGAGACTGGTGAGCCTGCCAGAAGCTACTAGAAAATATTGGTCAGAGGTATGGAGGAGTGGTCAGACGAGAGGGCACAGGCCCTTTCATTTACTTGTTCTTGAAGCAGAGTTGGTTCGGGTAATTGAAATACAACTTACTAAAGCATGATCTGTTAATGGTATCCACTTACATGCATATAAAATATTATCCACTATTATCACTGTATCACTGTCTTCCCGTCCATCATTGATTTGCTCGAGCGGGCCCCAGTAACATCTCCATATGTCCTGTCTCATGCTAGTAGAGCCCGAGGGCATCTGCTTGCAACAGGAACATAAAGAGCCTCAAACCATTCCATCAGGTCATGGGAATGAGTCTATAATATACACATATGAAATCGTATACACTATTTAATAAGATAACTGCAGAAATCCCACTGGCCTCTGAGTCTCTGTTTTTTGGGTTTTTTTTTTAGCATTTTTAATGACTTCTGGGGTTGATGCTGGCAGTGTGTAGCTTTATTCTGTCCAGCCCGTAGGGGGAAATAGACCGTTTGGAAATGATTTGTACCTCACTCTGTCCAAGCACAAACAAAAGAAAACTATTGCATTAGCACACCAGATCTTCATAGAGAGAGGTGAGAATTCTCTGGAAATGAAATTGCAGGAGGATGAGGAGAGATTTCAGCTCAGCCCAGGGGGATTCAAGGTGACTTCTCTCTCTACAAGGTGACTACATCGACTACATCGGGATGAAAGCAGTCTACCTAGGCTGGGGTGCCTGGTGAAGACATAGGAGTTGATATTCAAATGGACCCTAAGAGAGGAGCACTTTTCCGGTTTCCTTGTGGGGGATAATTACCAATAAAGTGTTGAGGTGCCCAGAGAAAGGGAGACCGGTTAGGGAGAGGGAGAACAGGATTGAAATGACCCAGAAAGGGCTGTGTATGTCTGCACAGATGTGGGCAGAAGAGAAACACGGGCAGAGAGCAGCTGGACCCCAACATCTGAGAACAAGCCCCTGTAATGAACTGTCTTTAGGTGGTCTTTGCAAAGGGATGGGGGTGGCAGGGCTCTGCTTGTCTTTGTCTTATTAACTAACACCGAATCACACACAAGGGCCTCGTTTAAATATATTACATGGGAGCAGAAGATAGAGCACAGAAGGCAAGGTCCTCAGTTTGCACATAGCTGACCGAGGTTCGGTCCCTGGCACCACATATAATCCCGGATCCTCACAGTCATGATCCCTGACCATAGAGCCAAGGGTAAAACCTCGGTATTGAAGGCTCCGGCCCAAAAGCAAGAAAAAAATTTTTTTTGCTTTTTTGGGTCACACCTGGCGATGCTCGGGGTTACTTCTGGCCAATGCACTCAGGTCATTCCTGAGTAATGCACCCAGGAATTACTCCTGGCAGTGCTTGGAGGACCAAATGGGATGCCGGGATCAAACTGGGTTGGCCGCATGCAAGGCAAATGCCCTACCCACTATGCTATTGCTCGGGCCCCTAAAAGCCAGAAAACTTAAGAAAAAAAATTTAAATAAATGCATTGATACTACAACTGAAATCTCATATTCAGCCTGCCCAGAAAACACAAATTTTTCTCCCTCTTCATTTCTTATAAAAATGCAAATCAAGGACAACCCACACTGCTTCAGAGAATTTTCCCAACCCCTGAATTCGAAAATGGAATTGTTATAAAAATTAACGTCATTGTTGTTGCAGTTTCTCTACACAGGTTCAAATTCCAAGTGAGGGGTTGGATAGTAATGCGTGGGCCAGGCACTTGCTTTGCATGTAGCAGACCTGCGTTCAGTCCCCGGCACTGCATATGGGACCCCCTGAACCTCTCCAGGAGTGGTCCCTGATCACAGAGCTAGGAGAAAGTCCTGAACACTGCTGGCTGTGGTCCCCAAACAAACAAACAAACAAAAGGTTCAAATTCCATGTGAGGTGAGCCTGCCTTGGCTCCTTACCAGATGACTGGTCCCTCTTGAGGGACACTCCTGTGTGTTCCAGCAGGGCTGTGCCTGATTGACAGTCCAACACCCCCATTGTCCCCGACACCGTGAGCACCCTACCGCATCTTAGCTGCATACAGAATGCAGCTCAAGCTCATGATGTCTTTGCTGCTTGACCAAGACTTTTTCACTGAAGATCAAAATCATGAAGTTGTTTAGATTCTGCCCTGCCATTGGTGAAGCTGAGCAAATCTTGGATTAAAGTCCTATGAAGCAGGGGCCGGAGCGATAGCCCAGCGGGTAGGGCGTTTGCCTTGCACGCCGGCCGGCCTGTGCCGGCCCGGGTTCAATCCCCGGCATCCCATATGGTCCCCCGAGCATCGCCAGGAGTAATTCCTGAGTGCAGAGCCAGGAGTAACCCCTGAGCATTGCCAGGTGTGACCCAAAAAGCAAAAAAAAAAAAAAAAAAGTCCTATGAAGCAGATGGAGGGGCTGGGGAGGGGGGAATGGCAGGGTCTGGAATGTAAAAGTTTCGGATAGGGGGCCGGAGCAATAGCCCAGCGGGTAGGGCATTTGCCTTGCGCGCGGCCGACCCGGGTTCGATCCCGGCATCCCATATGGTCCCCCGAGCACTGCCAGGAGTAATACCTGAACAAAAGAGCCAGGAGTAACCCCTGAGCATTGCCGGGTGTGACCAAAAAAAAAAAAAAAAAGAGGGGCCGGAGCGATAGCCCAGCGGGTAGGGTATCTGCTTTGCATGGGGCCGGCCTGTGTCTGCCGTGTTCAATCCCGGAATCCCATATGGTCCCCCGAGCACCGCCAGGAGTGATTTTTGAGTGCAGAGCCAGGAGTAACCCCTGAGCATTGCGGGGTGTGACCCAGAAAACAAAAAAAAAATGAGTTCCAGAAAGGAGTCCAAGTTTGATTCCTGGCCCTCCAGGGTCCCTTGAGCACTGCTCTGAGCAACCACTGAGCGCCAAACTGAGCACCACTGTGTGGGGCCCCAACCCCAAAAACATACCAATGCCCCCAAAAGCATATGAAAACCTTATGAAATGGTTACAACAAACACAAATGACACACGACTGAAATGACAAGGAGGCGCTGAGGCGATGGTTCAAAGGGACGGAGCACGTGCCTCACACCGTGACCTGAGGAAGATCCCACTGGGGAAGTCATCAAGCACACCTGACATATTTGGAACACTGATGACCGAGACATAGCACACGCAAGGACTTACCCAGGTTCAGTCTCTGGCACATGATACCACAGCACACATGGCATCACCAGGTGTAGCTCTAGAGAGCCTCAGCACTACCACCTGTGGCCCTGGAAATCCCTGAGCACCACCCAGGGGCCCCAGTAACCCCAGGCACTTCAGGGTCAGAGCAGCTTTGGGTCCTTGCCACCCGTTATTTTTTCTTTTTGGGTCACACCCAGCGATGCTCATGGTTACTCCTGACTCTGTGCTCAGGAATTACTCCTGGCACTGCGTGAGGGACCATATGGGATGCCGGGATCGAACCCGGTCGGCTGCATGCAAGGCAAATGCCCTACTCGCTGTCCTATGGCTCTGGTCCCCATCTTACACAATTCACTGAGTGGCCTCAGGAGCCTAAGCACCAATTGAAAAACCCTTCCAAGAAAGAAAGAGAGAGAGAGAGAGAGAGAGAGAGAGAGGAAGGAAGGAAGGAAGGAAGGAAGGAAGGAAGGAAGGAAGGAAGGAAGGAAGGAAGGAAGGAAGGAAGGAAGGAAGGAAGGAAGGAAGGAAGGAAGGAAGGAAGGAAGGGAAGGAAGGAAGGAAGGAAGGAAGGAAGGAAGGAAGGAAGGAAGGAAGGAAGGAAAGGAAGGAAGGAAGGAAGGAAGGAAGGAAGGAAAGGAAGGAAGGAGGGAGGGAAGGAAAGAAGGAAGGAAGGAAGGAAGGAAGGAAAGAAGGAAGGAAGGAAGGAAGGAAGGAAGGAAACTCCTCAGCCATATTAACCACATTTTGAGTGAGTAAATGACGGCGGGCACACCCGATCTCTGCAAGATTTCAGACCAACATTACTGACCATTTCAACGGCCTGTACGGGTCTGCAAGGCTCCCTGTGGGAGCGATACAGGACAGAGCACTGGTTCCTGCCACAGGTAGGTGGGGCTTCTTCTACCCACGGGTCCGAGAGCTGTGAGTAGCTGATGGTGACACTAACTGGGGCAGGGTCTAGACCTGTCTGGGTTCTGACTGCTGTCCATCAGGATTCTGCTGACCTAAGAGGTCCTCCAGGAATTTGTTTCTAAACAAAGGCAGCCTGATTTGGTGGTCTGTATGGAGAAACAAGACTGTTGGCCCTAAGAAGCTTGGATAAAGATGGGAAGGTGTGGCTGAGGCACAAACAGCGCAAGGAAGAGGAGGAGTGGTGAGGAAGAGGGGAAGGAGCGCGACGCAGCCAGGCTGTAGTTCGTGGACGCAAAGCACAATGGCGTGAGGTGAGTGGACAGGCCTAGGGCCTCTCCCTCACAGAGGAGTGTGGGCATTCTAGAGCCACAGCACACAGGCTCCTCGGGGGTGTCCTCCAGCCTGGGCCACAGCCTGCTGTGTGGCGAAGCTCCGTGCCCTGGGAAACGGTCAAGACTCCCCACATTTGAAGAGCTTCCCCTGATGACAGACTCCCCGACGTGCCCGCATTTCCTTGTCACAGCCCTTCTCTGTTGCTGCTTTGATTATTCCTATTCAGCGAGTCTTTAGTCAAGTCTCTTAGAGACTTAAGGGGAGAAGCTAGAGGCAGGTGGTCTTGAGTCCTAAAGCGTTAACTCAGGGCAGAGGAAGAATGGACTAAGGTCCTGAGATGGAAAGTTGTGTCACTGATTTATATTTGAAGCTGCCACCCCTGCCCCCTGCACTATAGTGTTCATGGACTCACCAAGGCACCCCCGGTGTGGGGCCGGAGTGAGAGCCTGGAGCAGGCTGTCCATGTGCTATTTCCCCCTCCTTTGGAGTCAGTGTGAAACCCCTTAGGCCTGTGGATTTTGTCTATTTGCTCTGATTTGCATTGTTGTGTTTCTTGTTTAGACCTGAGTTGCTGCTGGAATATAAAAAATTTCCCAAACAGAACGTTGGAAAGGAAGAAAAAACTTGGGGGGGTTGGGGGGTATCCCAGTCAGCTGTTGGAACAGGCAGAACAGGCCCCAAGTCATCAGATGCTGATGTGTTGGGGCTTCAGTGCTTTAAGATCTGGTTTTAAAAAATAAGAGAAAAGAACATTTGGGAATAAGGAGCAAGAAAAATCATGTGCATGCTCAGCAGCTAAAATAAAAAAGCACAAAGGAATGAGTTGTTCCCTCCGGTTTTATATTCTCTTGCCAGATCCCTTAATTATGCCGCTCTTCTTTTTTTTCCCAAATTTAATTTTCCCCAGACTTAAATAAAGAGCAGATGGATGCTTCACAGAAGCCATGGCACAGTGGTTATTTTTGCCCGGGTGAAGGACCGGGCTTGATCTCCAATTCACTGTGTGATTGTGGGTTTTTATTTACCTCCTTGGTGGCTCCGTTTCCCCAACTGTAACATGGGAATCAGGGCATTTGCCACCAGATAGCCTTGCAAGAAAATAAAAGAAAAAAAAAGTGCAGGATGATAGCAATGAAGGTACTTGGAAAAACCCCAAAGGCTTTAGCTGGGAACCATTATTACCACCAAAATTGGGGGACGGGGGGTTTGAGAGGGGCCATCCCAAGTAGTGCTCAGGGTGTTTGGGGCCACTGCTGCTCCAGCCTGACAGTCTGGGGGCACTAGCGTACACCATGGGGTTCTGGGGCATACGGCTCTAGGGGAACTCTGATCCCTGCACAGAGCTGGTATTATCAGATGACTTCCAAGGTCACCGGGTTTGTGGCTCATCACAGTCTACTATACTCCAGTGGCTCTCCGGCCCGGGTGAAGGGGCAAAGACATGGATCAGAAGCTCTGGTCTTCCCTGGTTGTGCTCTTCCTGGGGCTCCTGTTAAGTTTTTGGGGTGAAATTTGCTATGATGATTAGGATATAGAGTACTGAGAGAAAGAAGGGCCGGTGGTCCTTGATCATCCCCACTGGAAGTGCAACGTGATCTCAGAGAGGGGATACTCTCAAGAAATACAGAACATTTTTCATTCAGGATGGTGATAATTTAAAGAATGTCTCATTTGAATTTGTTTTGCTCACAGGTGCTTGGCAGGTTGGGAGGGAAAGGTGATCCAGACAGACGGTGGGTGGTGGGAGCCGATCAATGGGATTAACTGGTCTGGTTGTGGGGGAAGGAGGTACAGTGGGATCAGGCCTGCTTCCAGACTCCTCCCTTCTTCTATGGTCTTTCCGAAGGCACTTCTATGGTACCCTTGCCTCTGACAGTCTGGAAGTCCAGATTCATATCTTCTCACTCACACTGATGTCCGTCAACAAACGGTCCCCGCCATGTCACTGACCACCGAAGTCTTCATGTCTTCGTTCCACTTGTTCATGCACTTAGTAATTATATTTCAGTGAGCTTCCATGTGTCAAAAAATTTCTAAAGGATCAGTGTTATAATGACTGCAAAGCTCCCTTCACTTCGAGTTGTTATGAGTAACAGACAATGACCATCAGATGAATAACTATCATAGTGGAGCATGTACAGGAGAAACATTCTTCATGCTCAGTGGGGTCATATCAGATTTTTAGGGCTAGGAAATGATTCAACTTAGACCTGATGGATAAATGAGGGTTTTTCACGTTGGAGCATAAAGGAGACAGTGTGGACAGTCAGGATTCTAGGAAAGAGGCAGTGGGCCTAGGCATGGAAGCACGATCCAACGCCGGTATATCTGAGCAGTGACAAGCATTCTGACCCAGTGGAGGGGGAGGAGTGGCAGGAGCAGAGTCCGAGAGGCAAGTAGGTGCCAGATGCAACATGAGACTTAGGCAGGAGAAGGGGTGAGGGGGAAGGGCTATTCTGAAGAAACAATCAGAAGCTCCTTTTAGAAAGAGAACCTGGGAGAAATGGAGATTACATGAGGGATGTCTAAGATGGAAGGAATTGGATGCATGGCCACAAGTCCTGCTTGGAGCACTCACAATAAACCAGCGGCTAGTGGACAATGTTTCACCTATGGCAGTGCTTATGGAAAAGGGGAAGTGTCAGAGAAAGAGTTGGGTGGAGTGTGTGAGAACTGGGTTTCACAGAAAAAAAATTCTTTAATTGTGAAAATGTTGACCTTTATAATAAATAATAAAACTTTTATAATAATAAGTAATAATAAATTCACAATAGCCAGAATCTAGAAACAATCTGAGTCCCCCAGAACAGATGACTAGATAAAGAAACTATGGTACCTCTACACAATGGAATATTATGCAGCACCAGGAAGAATAAGGTCATTAAATTTGCCTATAAATGGATGGACATGGAGAGCATCATGCTGAGTGAAATGAGTTAGGAGAGGGACAGACATAGAATGACTACACTTATTTGTGGGATATAAAAACGCCATCAGGGGGCCGGAACGATAGTACAGCGGGTAGGGCATTTGCCTTGTTCACAGCCAGCCCAGGTTTGATCCCCGGCATCCCATATGGTCGCCTGAGCACCGCCAGGAGTGGTTCCCTGAGTGTAGAGCCAGGAGTAACCCCTAAGCATCGCCGGGTGACAGAAAAAGCAAAAAAAATAAATAAATTTTTAATAAGGCAAAAAAAAATTAAAAAAAAACGCTGTCAGTATGAGACTATTCCCCAAGGACAATAGAAATGAGGGCCAGGAGGACTGGTCCAAGGTTGGAAGCTTTTCACAAGTGTGGGGAAGGGGAAGAGGGCAGTTAGGATAGAGAAGGGTCCACTATGACAATGACAATTGGAAATGATCACTCTGGACAACTCTGGACAAGAACTGAGTCCTAAAAGTAGGTAAAGGGCTATACATGATAACTTTATAGTAACTGTACTGCAAACTATAATGACCAAAATGGGAGAGAAACAGAGAGAGAGAGAGAGAGAGAGAGAGAGAGAGAGAGAGAGAGAGAGAGAGAGAGAGACAGACAGACAGACAGACTTCAGGTGGAGGGTAGAAAGAGGGAAATTGGGAACTATTGGTGTCAGAAAATGTACACAAGGGATGGGTGTTGGAACACTGTATGATTCAAACCCAACCCAATTATGGACAACTTGGTACCTGTATATCACAAAGTGATTTAAATAGATAGATGATAGATAGATAGATAGATAGATAGATAGATAGATAGATAGAGAGAGATAGATAGATGAGAGAGATAGATGAGATAGATAGATGAGATAGATAGATAGATAGATAGATAGATAGATAGATAGACAGACAGAAAGATAGAGATAGACAGATAGATAGATGGATGATAGAGATAGATAGATAGATAGATAGATAGATAGATAGATAGATAGATAGATAGATAGATAGATAGATAGATAGATAGATAGATAGATAGATAGATAGATAGATAGATAGATAGATAGATAGATAGATAGATGATAGAGATAGATAGATGATAGAGA
Organism: Cryptotis parvus; assembly: GCA_021461705.1. Classification (NCBI taxonomy): domain Eukaryota; kingdom Metazoa; phylum Chordata; class Mammalia; order Eulipotyphla; family Soricidae; genus Cryptotis; species Cryptotis parvus. The sequence continues at coordinate 115,354 of JAJIBD010031113.1, read as the reverse complement.
GATAGACAGACAGACAGACAGACAGATAGATAAAAAGAAGGGGGGCATAAACAGTACTGTCAAGTCCTAGAGAATGGAGCAGCTCTGAAGGTGATGGGGTTGGTGGAACTTGGCAGTGTAGCTGGCGGGCTTGAGGAAGAGCCTACCAAGTGCTTTTCCTGAACCTGGGAAGAAACGACACAGCCAGCCCCATCCCTCAGCGGCACCATCAGAGCAGCCACTGATCCAGAAAAACAGTGAGCAATGGATGCAGGACCTACAGAGAGCTGAATCCCCTGCTCAGTCCTGGCTGCAGATAACCTCCCAGGGGTGTTGGAGGCTGAGAGCATGGCCCGCCTTCCAAGGGGAGATGATGATTTTCCTTCCTCCCTCAGCCTGATTGTCAGGGCAGAAGTCCAGCAGAGATCTATGAAGAGCCACACCAGGTGACGTTTCCCAGGTGATGAACCAATCATATATCCCAAGGGCTCAAGCTCCTAAAACTGACAAGTGGAAAAGAGTATGGGGAGAGATGTCTTCACTGGAGTAAATAAAATGAAATGAATGGGCAACAGACAGGTAACCCAGGACCCATACAAAGACACTTTCTTCTAAAGGAGCCAAGGACAGTGGGAGGGTAAGTGGGCTGGGGGCGTCGCCAGAACTTCAGTTCACTCCATCTAGGGGAGCTGAGCATCTTCCGTTCGAAAGCCGCATCAGGTAAGTCTGCCTGGGGACACCTGGGCCCACTCTATCCTGTCACATGGACACTGTCCAGGCCTCACTGCTCTCCATGGTTGAGGTCTGTCTGACTACTCTAACCTGTGCTTTAAAGACCCACAGACAGAGATTTAAGGGGCCTTGCCTGGTATTTCTCTGCCTTCTAGGAGCCACACACCGGATCTTTCTGACCACGGCACTGCCAGGGACCCCACACGAATAAGCACCCCAAGCCTATGTCTCAGGCCGTTTGGTGGCTAGTCAGATGTCAAGGAGTCCTGTTAGCAACAATACCTGTTAGTAACAAAATACCCAAACAATGCTTGTTCCAATGGAGCTGCCGCAGTTGGATTCAAGAGTCCTGGAGAGACCAGACTCAACTCTCAACTCTGAGAACAATTAGGACAAGCAGCAGGGGCAGGGGTGGGGTAGCTTACTTGAGCAGACAAGAGAGTATGAGGGGAATGAGGAATTTCATTAGTTCTTAAGATGGGGAAATTTTACCAAACAGACCCAGAACAATTTTTTTTGTTTTGGGTCTGTTTGGTAAAAACCTTTGTTTTGGGTCTGTTTGGTAAAAATCCTGCTTTTGTTTGGGGGAACCTCACATGGTGGTTCTTCGAGATCACTCCCGGCTCTGTGTGCAGGGATCATCCTGGTGGCGCTCTAAGGGACCTTCGCTCTATGGGATGCGAACCCAGGTGAGATCTTATGCAAATGCCCTAGTGCTGCAGGTATCTCTCTGGCCCCAAGTCCCAGAACAATTCTTGCAGAAACTGGACTAGATAAGCCAAACACAGTCTGAGGTCAGGGACTGGTGAGGAAGAAGACTCCCGGGGAGGTGGGTTTGGCGAAAGGAGGGTTTCTATCACCCGACTCTGGCACCAGGTCCTTCCCCTCATCACCAAGACACCTCAAGTCTCAGCTTCCTCCCTTCTGGGCCTTTCCCTGTAGCTCCTCACTCCACAGCCCTGCCCCAGGGAAGCTGCCTCAGACCCCTCTTTGGAAGCCCACCTTCTAGGTACTCTCAACACCCGCCTCCCAGCCGGGTGTTGAGAGTACCTAGGTTGGTTTCCTGCCCCTGCACTTAGCACCTGCTTCACGACTGTACATTGCATGCATATTTCCTTTACTGTCTGTTCTCTTCCAGCTCCTCTCCAGTGAGGAAGTCAGTCCCATGAGGCAGGTGTTTGCATCCATGTTCTTCAAGGGGTGAGTCGCCAGGCCCCAGAATAGAGCATCTGGCAAATAGGAGCAGGCACACGTCCTGGCTGCATGCATGAGAATCCTCAGTGAAGGCCTCTGCTAATCCCCCTTGGCTCTGCTAACTGCACAGGACCTGTCCACAAGGATGCGGGCTCCACGGAAGTAATTCAGCAAATCCTTTACGGGAGGACAGAATGGTAACAAGGGAATTAGCTCCGAGGGAATCAAGAAATATTTGCCTTCTACTAGAGTTCTATGGTGTTAGAATGGTTGTGAGAGGTAAGGGGTGGAGGAGAGGGGGAAGGAAAGGAAAAAGGAAGTCCAGAAATCTTAGGACAAAAAAAAGCCCATTTAGATTTGGAGTTTGCTGCAGAAAAATTCCCATGCATGTAAGATCATCTACCTGGAAGTGTCTAAAGGCCCCGCCTATTTTCTCATGGGGATTAGGCTGCTGCTGCCGGCTCTGGACATCTGTACGCAACATTCACCCTGGGGCATCCCAAGCCCCTGAAACCCCCGCGCATGTGCTCATGTCAGTGCCTGTTATGGGGTCCTGTTTCCAGCCTGTTCCTTGTCTCTCTCGTCACGGCTCACTCACCCATCAATTCTCTGCCGGGAAGGCTGCAGACTGCCCCTTCCCTGGGGAAGACAGTTAATCACTTTCCTCCCTCAATAACAGAATCCAGGCAAACACTCACCGCCATTAGGTTGCATTATGATTGCTAATTTGCTCCCATGTCCTTCTCCCCAGGGGATTTCAGGAGCCCTCAGGGCCAAAAGCTTGCACCAGTTCCCCAGCCACTGGGCCTGTGAGACAGAACCACAGAATAAAGGTGAATAATGGAGGCTCTATCCTTAGCCCTGAAGCAGAAACCAGCAGGAAAACAGCTGGATCCCAACAGGTGTTTCTCATTCATCATCCTGTCTGTGCCAGGGGGACAGCAGAGGCTGCTGCAAGGGACCTGGCCCACCGGAGCACCTGCTGGGGCGGGCTGTGTCTCATGATACAGTGCACGCTAAGCACAGGCGAAGGCCTGGCCTTGAGTGATCCGAGCATCACCAAATTTTAGAGGGAAAAATTCTCTCTCCTATGAATTTTGTACTTGAAAGCACAGTTCACCACAGGGTTCCTATAAATAACAAGCCTGGGGCTCACACAGAGAGACGGCTCAAAGAGAGCATGTGCTCTGCATGTGGGAGTTCTGGGTTCAATCCTTGGCACCGCATGGTAGCATGAGTTGACTCCCCCCTCCCGTTACCTCCTTACACACCTCATACCTCCCCCAACATAAGAAAAAAAAAAAGTTTACTGAGATCTGAGAGCAAAGCTGGAGAGGGGGGGGGGTTGGGGAGGGGAATGCAAGCTCAATAAACATGAAACCAGGAAAATAAAAAAGCCATCTATTGGGAAACTCCCAAAAACCCGCACCTGTCCCACTAGCCTATAGTGTCCAAAGCTAGAATACCCAAGGGCTCCCAAGCTCAAGGGAAAGGGGAGGGGGAAAAAATTTTCTGGCCTGATCAACAGGCCGGAGTTTTGTCTTGCTTTTTTTCATCATAGCAGTCCCCGTGCCTAGGCAAGGGTATGGCACATACATACAACAAAAAATCGGCTGAAAAATTAAGGCTGTGATTGGAAAGAAAAGAAAAAAAAAAAATATTATTGCAAGCCATTATGTGTGGGGGAGGGGGAAGAGGAGGAAGAAGAGGAGGGGAGGAGGAGGGGGAGAGGGGAGGAGATGGAAAAGGAGGAGGGAGAGTAGGAGGAGATAGAAGAGGGAGAGGGAAGTGGAGGGGAAAAGGAGGAGAAAAGAGGAGGAAGGCATAAGAGGAGGAGGAGGAAGAGGAGGAGGAGAAAGAGGAGGAGGAGGAGGGGGAGGGAGGAGGGGAGGGGAGGAGGAGGGGGAGAAGAAGGAGAGGAAGGGGGAAGGGGAAGAAGGGAAGAAGGGGAAGAAGAGAAGGAAGAAGAAAGGAGAAGGAAGAGGGAGGAGGAGGAGGGGGGGGGGGGGAGGGGAGGGGGAGGGAGGAGGGGAGGGGAGGGGGAAGAGGAGGAGGAGGAGGAGGAGGAGGAGGAGGAGGAGGAGAGGAGGAGGAGGAGGAGGAAGGAGAAGGAGAAGGAGAAGGGGAAGGAGAAGGAGAAGGAGGAAGGAGAAGGAGAAGGAGGAAGGAGAAGGAGAAGGAGAAGGAGAAGGAGAAGGAGAAGGAGAAGGAGAGAAGGAGAAGGAGAAGGAGAAGGAGGAGAAGGAGAAGGAGAAGGGAGAAGGAGAAGGAGGAAGGAGAAGGAGAAGGAGAAGGAGAAGGAGAAGGAGAAGGAGAAGGAGGAAGGAGAAGGAGAAGGAGAAGGAGAAGGAGAAGGAGAAGGAGAAGGAGAAGGAGAAGGAGAAGGAGAAGGAGAAGGAGAAGAAGGAGAAGGAGAAGGAGAAGAAGAAGAAGAAGAGAAGAAGAAGAAGAAGAAGAAGAAGAAGAAGAAGAAGAGAAGAAGAAGAAGAAGAAGAAGAAGAAGAAGAAGAAGAAGAAGAAGAAGAAGAAGAAGAAGAAGAAGAAGAAGAAGAAGAGAAGAGAAGAAGAAGAAGAAGAAGAAGAAGAAGAAGAAGAAGAAGAAGAAGAAGAAGAAGAAGAAGAAGAAGAAACCAATCATGAACAGCTTTGTAATTTTATATAATAAAATTTTAAAAGACCCCGAAAAGTCGATCAGGTAGGTGAGCTTCCAACAGCCATCCTTGGAGAAGATATTGCCCCAACAACTGTCCGAAGACAATGGTGGGTGCAGTCGGGGCAGGCCTCTGTTGAGCAGGTCTGTCTCCAACGAGGCACAGACACCCGCCAGCCCCCTCCATCCCAACCTCTCTCCAGAGTGCTCAGTCCTAAGAGTGAATATTCAGAGCATTTTTTTCAAAGAGCACAAATCACTAGAGAGCCTTGGAGACCATCTGCCTTCGTCTAGCCTTTGTCACGGTTTGATCCAAGACCTTTCATAAGAGCTAAAAAAATGCATACAACTATTTTAAGAGTCTAAACTTGTCTTTCAGGTTGTTTCTACATGAAACATTTCTGCAGGTGGGCTATCACCATGATTTTTAAAGTGCAGCCATCTGGGAAGGAAGTTAACATTTATCTCGTGCCAATCAGATGCCAGAAGGCACACACTAGACACTTGGAATAGGTGATTTCATCCCGAGGACTGCGGGAGGGAGGTGCTCTATTCCTCTGCCTCGAGACACGAGATGATCCATAATTTACCTAAGTTCACCCACAGACTGACTGGTCCCACAGTCCAAATGCAGTGCAAAGGGGTCTGAAAAATAGCGTAAAGGGCTGGAGTGCACGTCTTTTGTGTTAAGAGTCCCAGGTCTCCTTTTTAAACCATATAGACTCATTCTATGAGCACTGGGCCTGGAGCAGCCCTGAGCACTGCATGGTGGAGCCTCCAAACACAAAACCACCAACAACATAAACCCCGTGTACCTTGAGGACAGCAGCTGGAAGGGAGAAAACAATCTTGCTTCTTTCGTTGACTGACACATTTGACCAGGTGTGGTCCAGACTGGCCCGGCACAGAATAGCCAGATGGTCTGGGACTCCTCCTAGGAGGATCAAGGAAATTCCAAAGTACATGTTCCCCAGGCTCCCTTCAGCCTGGTCAGTCTGTTTTGATGCAACAATTCTGACTGTAGTGGAAGTCAGGAACAAGGAGGGAGAAACAGCAGGAGTTTGTTTGGTGGAATGCACAGACCCCAGATGAGAGAAGCTTTAACTCCCCTTGCACTCCAGAGCGGCTCGAGTGCACAGTAGCACGTTTTCTTGGAAAAATAACACCACAGATACATTGCAGGGATGTAGGTGGCAATGGCACAGAACATAAGAACATGTTGGCACTGTCGGTTAAAAATAGCAAAAGCAGCAGAGACGTGAATGCAGTAATTCTAACCTCCTTAAACTAAAAACATTCCTCAGGTCCTCCTGGGAAACTGTTCTGCTTCACAAGAAGGGAGGTGAGGCAGCCTCCTGCAGGTCAGCTTCCCTTGGAGGTTTTCCCCATTCTTCTCTCTAATTAGCACAGGAGAAGGCGCAGACAAGAACCAAATGAACCAGTGAAAATGTGGAGGCTTGGAAGGAGATTTGTTTTGAAAAAGGTCTGCCTTTGGGTGAACCTTTTAAAAGTTCCTCTGACCTGGGAACTCTCCCCCTGAGAAGGAAAGCTGACCTCTGGCTTCCTGGGCTTAAGCGCAGCCACTTACCTTGGATGATGAAGAAACTCATCAGCCTGACTTGTTTCCTCCTAAGATGGATAGTATAAAACACACAACAACCCAGGAGGTTTGCTGGTAAAGATGAAATGAATGATCATGTAAAGTAGCATACCAAGTAGCCAAGCTACTAACTTCATTATCTGTTCATTAAGATCGTAAAGACCCAGTCATAAATAAGAATGAAGCTATGCAAATGTGTCTGCCATCACACGGTTGGTAAGGATGAAGAGACAGACACAAGCTGAAGAATGTGAAATGAAGCAGATGATTAAGAAAAACGGGCTGCATATCCAGGCCAAGGCCATGGTAGAGCCGATGAAACCACTGGCTTCAAAAACTATAATAGTGTTTCTAAATGTTTATGAAAAAAATAGTGGGAAAAAGCAGTATATAAAATTATATAGATGGAATATTTGAAATGAATGAATGAAACAAAACAAAAAAAAATCTAAAAAGAGGGAATGAGGGCCGGAGCGATAGCCCAGCAGGTAGGGCGTTTGCCTTGCACGCGGCCGGCCTGTGCCGGCCCGGGTTCGATCCCCGGCATCCCATATGGTCTCCCGAGCACCGCCAGGAGTGATTCCTGAGTGCAGAGCCAGGAGTAACCCCTGAGCATCGCCGGGTGTGACCAAAAAAAAAAAAAAAAAAGAGGGAATGAAAGTTGACATGAATAACACAAAAAATGAAACTGGATAAATAATTTTTACTTGCCGTGTGTGTGTGTGTGTGTGTGTGTGTGTGTGTGTGTTTGAGCCACATCTGGAGATGCTCAGGAATTACTCCTGGCAGGCTCCAGGGACCATATGGGATGGCGGGGATCGAACATAGTCTGGCAAGGCAAGCCATGCAAAGCAAACATCCTACCTGCTGTACTGTCTTCCATGTCCCATTCTGTGTTTTTTTAGAGTAAAATCATCTGAAAAATGATTTACAATAAGTGTTTACATACTCCAGAGGCGTTACTTTTTGAGTGCAATTCTGCACTGAGACCTAGGCTGCAGTGCTGTTTCCATTCGTTTTATTATAAAATAAATACTGAACCAGAAGGGGAAGTAGATTAGGCAAGACAATCCTCCAGGCAGAGACACTGTGGACAGCTGTTTTTTTTCTGGAAGCTCCGAAAACTAAATTTGGGTGTCTCCTTCTTTAACGCACACTGACATTTGCACACCAACTTCTCATCCACTTTCCTGGGCTGCCATGAGCCTCTGGCCCTCTCTAGCAGGGGAACGCAGGAGGGAGGTAGCTGAAAGTGAGAGTCCGATCACTCGGGAGCCTGCGCCAGAGATGGCGATGGACACTCTGAGCTGGATCAGAACCAGGCCTGCCTGAGGAATGCTTTGCTTCATCCTGATTCCTCTGACCTGCCTCTCCCCAGTCTTTCATTCACAGCCTCTTTTGCACACCCGTGGATCCACCAGTTAGGCAGGAAGGCAAAGGTCGAGGGAATGACCGAGGTCAGTTTTAGGACTGACCCCAGAAAGAGGGGACAAGCAAACACACTTCCCATGCACACGACGGGGGTCATGGAGTGCTGAGAGGAAAAGGAAGTCCCCACGGACCACGCAATGGGTCTGGGCCACTGGCACAGCAGATGCCGTCTGATGGGGACTGGAATGAGCAAATATTTGCCAGTGAGGAAAGGTCTGAGAGGCAAAAGCATCCCAGGTGAAAATAAACAGCCGGTGCAAACGCCGTTACAATAGTACCATGAAGGCGTGGTACTGTAGGACAGTCCATGAAATGCAGATGCCAGTCTGGTTATTGGTACAAAACCATAATTTCCATCCCACTTTACATCTGAAAGGTCGAACAAAAAGGCTTCTTTGGATGACACATCATTTACTGTATGTGCAACCTTTGGGGCCCAACTAGCCCTACTTAACTTCAATGTTTTAAATGGAAAATGCTTGTTGGTTAATGTTTGAATTGGCTGTGACATTTCCATTATTAAAACATGGACTAGCAGTCAGGCTCACAGATATGCGACCCTGGGTTTCTTATTTAGGACCGAAAAAAAAAAAGCAGGGGAAGGAACTAGAAAGTTCTAGATAACAGAATGCAATTATTTTTTTTTTCTGTTTGGTTTTAGGACACACACGGTGGTGCTCAGAACTTACTCTTGGCTCTGACTCAGGACCCACTGCTAGAGGACTTAGGGGACCATATGGGGTGCTGGAGATCAGACCTCAGTGGGCTGCGTCCAAGGCAGGTGTCCTCCCAGCTGTACCATCACTCCAGCCCCAGAGTACATTATTTCCCTTCCCACCTTAATTTTATAAAAGGGGTGAGGGGCACTAGTATATATGAATTACGCATAAATGCTAGATGAGCTCAAATTCTCAAAGAACACATTATCATTTTCACAGTCATCTTACTTAGAGACAGTGGGACAAATCCAAGTAACAATTTTATTCTAGTCAACAACACATTTTTTACATACATTTTTTAGTGGTTTTGACAGTGTTACTTTTGAGCAGACTTTAAATAAATCCACACAAGTTAATATATTAAAGTAAAATATACACAATAAAACAATAGGTGTCTAGATGTTCAGAGTCATGCAGACAAGGGTGGCCTGGTTGCTGTTTTCACTGGGTACACCTTTCACTGGGTACACAATTTAGAAATTCACTAGCAAATGCTAGTTCTTCTAGTCCTCACTCTCTGATAATTCACCAATTCATCAAAGTGTTCTAAACAAACATACTCAGGTACACACATGCACAAGTGCATGCGTACACACACAATCACACACACGAGCACAATCCTCTTTTAAAGCCGTTATTGGTACAAAATTACATGAATAACCAAATGCATTGTCAAGTCAACAATGATTAAACCCATTACTAGAAAACAGGTCATTTCTGCACCCCATCTAAAGGCAAGGCTATTTCATTTATTAAAACACCAACAGGAGATTAATCAACAATGCAAGTAATATGTTAATCTTAATATAAGACACTGAGGGAAAAAAATCCAAAAAATAATATATTAAATACCACTCCACTGAGCTAATATTAGAACTTGTGGTCTACAGACAAGTGAGTTTCTGTCAAACAACGCTTTCAATCTTTTTCTATGAAAAAGAAAAGCACATCAGGAGATGCAGGAGAAAGGCAGAAATGTGAATTTATGCATCTAACTCCACACTCTAAAATGCAGGTCACCTGGGTAAGAGAAAGCTAAGGGACAATGACGCAACTGTCAGGCACCAAACAGGCAAGACCACTTAGCCGCTGAACTTCATAATGCTCTCCAGGAGTTTTCAGCGGACGGCCAACATGACAATACTATCATGATACAGACAAGGACCCTCGTCCACTCGGGAAAGAACACCCTGAAGAAAACATGGCAAAGGCAGAGAGAAAAGGCTGAATCTTCTGAAAAAAAGTCAATGATATCAAAATACTTTTCCATCACTGGTAAACCAAACTTGGTCAAGTATATGGCCCAAAGCAGCACGGAATTCAGAGTCAGAAGTTGGCAGAAAAGTTTGGAAAACTGTCGTTTTTAAAAATTGGCAATTTCTCTCCCTGCTTAATAAAATGACCAGAAGAGGTATAATGTTTGTTTGTGGAATGTTGAAAATTTTCTGCAAAAATTCACATGGATGAGGAACTGCAGAGATGCACTTCAATGAAACACTTTTTTTAAAAAATTTACAAAAACTAAAGTTCCTATTTAAAAAATAACCATGTTATGCCAAGATGAAACATGGTAAAGGTAGTGTAAATTCTGTTTGCGAGTCTTTACACTGCTGATGGGAAAGTGATAGAAACAATTTCTCTTAAAAAGGAAGCTTTGTAATTGCACTGACTGTTACAACCTGACCCGGTAATTTAGAAAAATCATGTAGTAAAATCTGTAAAATGAAAATACAAAATTCGGGTTGTAAACATCAGTTGGCCAAGTCTATGCAGCGTCCTTCATGATAGCGGAATGGGATGGAGAATTAATTCACTACCTTATTTATCTGCTGTGAGGGGGAAAATTCCAGCACACAGCTTTTATACTTCACAGTAAATATAGTCAAAAGATAGAAAGATAAAGTCATAAAGTCAGTGCAGTGTCTTCTTTTTTTTTCCTCTGTGCAATTCTCAGCTCTTACCCCGCCTCCCAAGTGCCATAATTAAAATAATACTGGTTTGGAGACCTAGTACAAATTGGTCATAAATGGCGCATAAAATCTGTAGGGCTTCGGTAAAGATATTTCCAAATGGCATAGTAATGCACTGCAGCTGCCGTGGCCACAAAGAGGTGCCAGATGGCATGGGCAAACGGAATGATGCCATCACTCTTGAAGAACACAACTCCCACGCAATAGATTAAGCCCCCAAAGGCAAGTTCGTAAAGTCCATCGGTGTTATTCTGTCAACAGAGGGGAAAAAAATAAAAAAAGGTTTTGATGTTATTCTGATGTGACAAACTAGCATGATATTCCAATTCCTTCCTAGGCTGCCAGACTTTCTAGACAATAAATATCTGCGCATAACCAGGACCCTGATCTGTAAATATGAACTCAATCGAACAGTCCCTCTTCTTCGCATTACCTTTGGGTGAATTGGCCTGATTTGACCAGGCAGTTAGGTTCCAGGTTCCCAGATGAAAAGCAGCCGGTCTGCCCATCTGTAGAGCATGTCTGAGCCGACCACAATCACATCCAGACACGATGGTTCATTTCAATAAAGTGCAATCCCTGCCTTTCATCTTCCCCTTTAAAAGCTTTCTTCCCCCACAACCGCCGCCCACACCACTCCATTTATAATTCACATCTCTGCCAGAGTTTTTCACCCCTTCTTGACTGCTTAAACACTGATTGCTTTTCTGGGACCTCCCCTGTTTGTGTGAGTGGTCCAGCTTCCTGAGCATTGGTACAGGAAAACGACAGTGAGGAGTGACCGCGGAGTATTCTATGTCTTCTGCATGGTGCCGGCTCTTTTTTTTCTTTGTCTTGGAGCCTGGGCATCTCTTAGTTGAACTGGTAAGTTACAGCTATCTGTATTATAGCACATAAAGGAGAATATCCAGGTACCGCTGCTTTTCAAAGACTTAGCTGCCAAGGAGCTAAAGAGATAGTTCAAGGGTTAAGGTGCTTGTTTTGCACATGGCTGACCTCAGTTCAATCCCTGGCACCACCAGAAATAATCCCCGAGCACACAGCCAGGAGTACAACCTGAGTACCACTGGGTGTAGTCCAAACCCTGCCCTCCACCCCAAACAACAACCAAAGACCTAGACCAAAGGTATAACTGGATGTATGAACAAGAAGACAAGTGGAAAGAGAGGCAGGACATACAAAGGAAACCAAGGAAGGAGTAAGCCATTCCCTTCTGTTCTTGAGGACTAGAAACTGAGAAGTCCTAGATTTTACAGGGTGAGTAAATTTCTAGCCAGGCGATGCCAAGACTTTGGGAGGGCATTAAGTATAGGTGTCCCACATACCCGGGTACTATTGGCCATAGAGCAGGTCCTCATGGCCAAGTCCATCCGGGAGCTTAGGAAAAAATATTTAATACAATTTGGTCCACTTGAACGGGCCACAGCAACAGCAGTAATAGAGGACCATGGGTGAGGAAGAACCGGATATGAGAATCTAGGACCAGATATGAGAATCTTCAAAGTTCAAGATTTCTGTCTAATTCCTCTTACTATCAGGGAATCATGTGTCAGTTTGAGAATCTGATGAGAGCCTTTGCTCTACTGTACAAAAAAAAAAAAAAAAAAAAGCACCCCTCTCCCACACAAAAACACCCTTTCCAAATGATAAAAGCCCCTCACCTAATACAACCTCCTTATATGGAGATAGGAGAGGAACAGTAAGTTCTGAGAAATGAAGTCGCCTAAACAGGTTACTGGTTTACTGGTTTACTGGTTACTGGTCCCCAGATAATCTTTTTTCCTTAACAGTGCTGAAGCACAATAAGCAAGAGACCAACCAAGCAAACAGGTTGGTTTGGACAAACATCATGTTAGTAGATAATTGCTCAATACTCCGCATTCCTTGGATCAACTTTCACAGAAGAAAAATACTTAATTCTAAAACAAACACATATTATTTTCTTCTTTATCAATATCGTTATTGCTTAACTTTGCATGTGAAGCACTCCCAAGTACTTAACTCATTTAACCTCTGCAACTCTAAATTAGGTGCTTTTATTACTAAAACACAGAGATGTTCCCTAGTTTACCCAAAGCTGCACAGCTTTGAAGTGCCACAATCGGGATCTGAAATTATGTATGGGCTGGAGGAGAAACTGAAGATCAGTGCTAGAGTCCCCTGATTCCCTGAGCCAGGAGTGATCCCTGAGCAGAGCCTGGGCTAAGCCCTGACCAAAGCCGGGTGTGGCACAACAATCAACTCAGCAAAACAACAAACTCTGAATATTAATTTAGATCTTAGGGCCAGAGCGATAGCCCAGCGGGTAGAGCGTTTGCCTTGCATGAGCAGGCCTGTGCCGCCCCGGTTCGATCCCAGCATCCCATATGGTCCCCCGAGCACCGCCAGGAGTAATTCCTGAGTGCAGAGCCAGGAGAAACCCCTGAGCATTGTTGGGTGTGACCCAAAAAAAAAAAAAAAAAATTAGAGTTTAATGCATAGATCTAAGCAAACAGTATAAGTTTTGATATAGCACATGCTTGTATAACCTATCCCCGTCTATCAAAATACATAATTATCAAACACCCTATTCCACTAAGTCTACCATGGTTTTTATTGCTATCGCCACAGTCAATCTGCATAAAACTCCACGTAAATGGAAGTACACTCTATGTATCTTTGTGTCTGGCTTATTTACCCCCTCCTCCTTTGGTTTTGGGGACACACCTGGATGTGTCCCCAAACATGCTCAGGGCTGACCTTTAGCTCTGCACTAAGGGATCACTCCTGGAGGTGCTCGGGATATGTGATGCCGGATTGAAGCCGGGTTGGCCATGTGCCGGGAAGCGCCCTACCCACTGTACTATCACCCTGGCTTCCTGTGTCTCTCTTCACTCATTATGGCTTTGAAATCGGTTCCACTGCTTGTGAGTATTAGCATTCATTCCTACTACTGACATTCTTCTGACAAACAATCGACTGTTATTGGACATTCATTCCTACTACGAATATTCTTCTGATAAACTATCTACTGTTCTTCAATTTTTTGTGTTTTGAGGTCATACCTGGTGGTACTCAAGGGTCCATATGGGTTAAAGGGTCCATATGGGTTAAAGGGTCCATATGGGTTGCCTGGGGAACCCCAGTCAGCCATGTGCAAGGTAAGCACCCTACCTCTGTACTATCACTCCGGCCCCATTTTCCAATTCTGTTCAACTGTGAGGCTATTACAACTAAAATTCATACTTATATTGTTTTACAAGCCACTGTGGATATATGCTTCCTTTTTTGTTGGGTAACACCTTTGGAATGATGAACGCATGCTTAGCTTTATAATAGTTGTCAAATAAACTTTATAATAAACTGCCAGAAGCAATCACACCATTTTGCACACCCCTCCAACATAAACCAGAGTACCAGTCATGGAAAGTCCCTGGCAACGCTTGGTGTTGTCAATCTAATTTTCACCATCACACAGGGTAAGCAGTGTGGCAGCATACTGAGGTTTTAGCTTTCATTTCTTGGAGGATGAACAATGTTGAGCACCTTTTCTTTTTCTTTTTTAATTTTTTTTTATTATACCACCATGAGACATAGTTACAAAGCTGTTCATGTTTAGGGTTCAGTCATACAGTATTCCAGCACCCATCCCTCCACCAGTGCCCATTTCCCACAACCAATGTCCTGATTCTCTCCTCTCTCCTCTTGTCTGCCTCTATGGCAGGCACTTTGCCTCTCTCTCTCTCTCTCTCTCTCTCTCTCTCTCTCTCTCCTCTCTCCTCTTATATATTGTGGCTTACAATACATACATTTAGAGGTTATCATCTATATCCTTTTGTCTACTTTCAATGCCCAGTTCTAGGCTGATATCATTTCCAACAATTACTGGCACTGTTCCTTTCTGTCTTACCTAACCTCCGACTCCCACACACTTGAGGTAGATTCCACCCACTGACAAGACCTCCTGATATGTTTTGCCTAGCCTTGGATATTGCTATCACACTATTTTTTTATATCCTGCAAATAAATGCAGTCATTCTGTATCTGTCCCTCTGGCTAATTTCACTCAGCATGATCCTCTCCATGTCCATCCATTTATAGGCAAATTTCATAACTTCAATTTTCCTAACAGCTGCATAGTATTCCATTGTGTAGATGAACAACAGTTTTTTATCCAGCCATCTGTTCTCAGGCACTCTAGTTGTTTACAGACTCTGACTATTGTGAATAGGAGCACTTTTCCAAGGGCCTGTCTATTCATTTTCAAAGTCACTGTATTCCCTGCTATAGTATCTAATCTATTGTGAAACCTCAACCATAAGCAGAGCAACCATTTAGTACCTAACAGATTTACATCTAGAACTTCCATCTTATATAGAAAGTTTCATTTCTTTCCTGAGGACTTTTCAGTGACTTCCTCAGTGTGGGCTGACATCCCCATACACAAATGACAACATCTCTGTCATCTCTGGCTCTGTGGCTCATGATCTGTCCTTCCTTAGGTATGAGAGCCATGTTTTCCTGCTTCTTGCTTATCTTGTAATATGTTTGGACAGTGATGCCAAATTGCTAGAATACAGATTGTCTTTCCTTTCAGGAATGCTGAGCACCTGAGAAACAGTACTGGAGGTACCATCTTGCCTTGAAAGATAAATCCAGTTTAATCTCCAGCTCTGTATACGCCCGAGATCCTTCAGGGGTCATTTCTTTTCTTTCTTTTTTTTTTTTTGCTTTTTTGGGCCACACCCGGCAATGCTCAGGGGTTACTCCTGGCTCTGCACTCAGGAATTACTCCTGGCGGTGCTCGGGGACCATATGGGACGCCGGGGATCGAACCCGGGCTAGCATAGGCCAGCTGCGTGCAAGGCAAATGCCCTACCTGCTAGGCTATCGCTCCGGCCCCAGGGGGGGGGTCATTTCTGAGCCCAGAGTTAGGAATAGTCTGAGGGTCAGATGGGGCCCAGTTCCTCCCCCGAAGACAATTAAAACATAAAAAGAAAAAAAAATAACAAATTTTGTTCTTGAAACCAGTTTACATGCTGGAGGTTTAGTTTTATCTTTTCCAGATTTGTTTCTGGGCTTTATTATGGCAGGTTTAGTGCAGGCCTTACTCTAATGCTCAGACGCTTGACTCCTGAGGCGTGGCTTTGCCAGAGTCAACTGGATACCTGAGCTGCTTGGCACCATCTCTCCACCTGTCTGGCTGAAGTCTTCTAGCAGGAGGGACTCCCCAAAATCTCTACTTATCTCAGTCTTCCAGAAGCTACTCTTGGCTAGGACATACAAAGCCTGTCCCTATACAAATTCAGCTTAGTATTAAGGACTCAAGGAGGTCCCTACGTAGATTCCTGGAAACTGCCCTCTGAGAGGTCTGTCCTGTCTGGTACCCGACCCCCACTGTCGCTGACTCTGTAACTGATCACAGTTCTTGGCTTCCTCTGCTCTCTGGCCGTCCTTCACTCCCTCCCTCCATCTCTGCCTCTCCTCTTCCTTCCTCCACCCCTCTCTCTCCTTCCTTCCTTCTCTCTTTAAAGGGTGACATTTAGCAGAGCTCAGGATCCACTTCTAATAGTACTTCACCGGGGACTGACTCCAGGTCAGCAGTGTTGAAGGCAATTGCCTTTATCACTGCACTATCTCCAGCCCACATCTCTACTTCCTTTTCTTGCAGTCTGCGACATGTTCCAAAACTGGGATGAGGTGAAAGCTTATCTTTTGGTTTTTCTTCCCTCAAAAATCATATTTGTGTAAAGTCTGTCTGTCTCTCTCAGTCCCCATCCCCTCCACACACACACACACACACACACACACACACACACACACACACAAAGTTAAGTGGTTTGATGAAATTCCCCTAGTTTCATAGTTCTTTATGGAAGATGAGTATGTTTTACCCTTTATTCTACCCAAACTAAAGCAATGACGTCTTCCTTCTCTTTGTATGAGTTCAGATGGATTATGAGTTTTTTTGAAGTTGTATTTCCATGACGCATCTCACAAGACTTGTGCTACCTACAAAACAATCCATCACACACTGCTGCAAACTTGAATTAATATTAACCCCCTGTGTTTCCAACAAGGAACTATTTTCAACTCTTCCAAGATACCAGCGTCTTCCTCCATCCCAGGGCTTCCTTCCTGTTGGTTATCTGTACCACATCCATCATCCCGTTGTTTTTTTTTACTTGCGTTCACTTATTACACAAAAAAGACATTTACAAAGTACGACATGAATCTACTCCCTGTCTTTCTGAATCTACTAACTATAATTTCCTCTAGTACATCTAACATGGCGGGCCAGGGCTAGAACCCGCCTTCCCTCCCCGGGCACCTCATGATCAGAGAGGGACAGGTTCTAGCACTGGCCCGCCATCCCAGCAGAGCCTTGCAAGAAGCCAGAGGAACCCCCAAACCATGAGGGACACCATTTTCACAGCTCATCAGAGCTCCGCCCAGCAGAAAAGCCAATCTTTTCCCATCATGGCAGAGCCTGGCAAGCTACCCGTGTCGTATTTGATAAGCCAAAAACCAGTAACAATTATAGACCTCATTCCCATGACCTGATGGAATGGTTTGAGGCTCTTCATGTTCCTGGAGGGAGCAGATGCCCTTGGGCTACACTAGCATGTGACAGGACGTATGGAGATGAGACTGGTGCCCGCTCGAGCAAATCAATGAACAACGGGAAGACAAGTGAAGTGAGCATCTAACATGTGCTCCCAGAGTAGCCTGCACTTTCTCTAAATAAAGATATTATGAAACATTACTACAGTTCATTATTTAATATGAGTTGCATTTCCCTGCTTGATTCTAAGTTCTATGGGGTTAAGTGTGAGGATTATCCTACCTGATTACCAACATTAGTCACTTGCTATTTTACTACTTATGAAAATGCCAATTAAAAATTTAGGTTAATGAAATTACTAGACAAACCTGCTCACATGATACCAGTGGAACGGACTTGAAGTTCTACTATAATGATTAGTAACCTCTACACACACTTTGTTTGTATTCTATTAGGTGTCCTGAACTGCCCTACATGATCTTAGTGTCATTAAGTTATCTCCAGCCACTTACTCTGCTATCTTTATCAACTGAACTATGTGGATTTTGATGCTAGGTAACTATGATAGTCTTCAGGGGCTCATCTCTCAAAGAAACATATTGTTACATCCTCAAGACATTCCCTCTGGAAAAACATAAATTAACTCAACAACTCGCTAACCTTTTACATTTTTGTGACCTGGACAAGACTACATACAGTGGAATGATATTTTTCTAATATGCCTAAGAACTCAGAAATGGAATGACAGTATAGTTCTTCTGACCACTGAAGTCAGAGAGAGAGAGTTCAAACTAAACATATGTAACTTCTAGTCCCTAAAAATGTAGTGTATAAGAAAAGAATATATATGCTAATGACACAAGTAACCAGTTTTGTGGGATCAGCAGATGTAAAGATGTTTATTTGTTTCAGATAGACAGAAATTTCCTAGTAATAATTTAATTTAAAAGGTGGGTAAAAACATATGAATGCTAACTGCTTATAAGTGATGGTTCCTTCCTTCCTTCCTTCCTTCCTTCCTTCCTTCCTTCCTTCCTTCCTTCCTCCCTCTCCCTCCCTCCCCTCCCTCCCTCCCTCCCTCCTCCCTCCCTCCCTCCCTCCCTCCCTTATTTTTTGGGTCACACTTGGCAATGCTCAGGTTACTCCTGGCTCTACACTCAGGAGTTAATCCTGGCAGTGCTGGGGACCATATGGGATGACGGGATCGAACACTGTGTTGCCACCCTAGCCCCCATGATAGTACACTTCAACCCATGAAGGTTTCTCAAAACATTTTCAAGCAAGACATTAAAATTTAAAAAGTATTGCCTTTGCATTAATATGACTTACAAGCAAGTAAGATAATTAATTAATTAATTAATTAAGGGTGAAGGAATCAGAAAAATAAATAGAACAGAATGTTGAACCAAACAATTTTTAAAGGTCATTCTAATTCTTAAGACTTCAGAGGCTGGTAATTGGTAGTACAGCCATCGTTATAGACCTCAAAAGTTACCTCTTCCCATGTGTTCAGGTCTCTAACACCAAGAAGCAGAAATACCTATTTCTACGTAATCCCACTGCTCCCTGGGAGAAAGCTGAAAGGGGCTGGGAGTGCATGGGTGGGGGAATACAAAAGATTGCTATGTAGAAACAAACACATCTAAATATATAGCTTTATCAAACTACAGAGAGCAGCTAGTACAAGGAGCTGGTACTGTGTTTTATATTCTATTGAGTGTCCTGAACTGCGTGATTTGGTCTTTAAGGCACACACACACACACACACACACACTCTCTCTCTCTCTCTCTCTCACACACACACACACGTGTGTACTCTCACACACGCACAGACATGTACACACGCACACACACATGCCGAGTAAGACAGCACTAAATGCCCAAAGCTGTTTTTTCCTGTCTCTTGGTATGATTTCTTCATAATGGATTGATTATAACACACTAGGTACGACATGTGCGCCACCCTTCCTTATGAAGTCAAGTATCACCATTAACATTCTCCCCCTCCTACTCTACCCCCACCCCCTTTCAAAACTTTCTCACAGTGAAGAGTGGGAATATGTTTAAACATATATGCACGGAAGTGCACACACACACATATACACACACATCTGGTATAATAGACAGCATTCCTCTTATGGTAAAAGCGATGTATTTGAAATGGTCATGAAGCATCCTATTGAGTCACAAGGAAGTTATATGAAATGAATTGAAACCATAAAGCTATTCTTACCATTGACGCCACCACCAGGGCTGGTGAAAACCCCATTGTGAGATAGAAAAAGAGCTCAACCACCTTATACCTGTAGGGCAGAAATGCAGTTAACTTATTTCTACAGCACAGAGACCATTTCCATACCAGGTTTTCTTTTCTTTTGAAAAGGAACCATAAACTCTTCACTAGTCCAAAGAAATATATTTTCCCAGCAGGAAAACATTGGTCTTCTCTACTAGGCGAGCTAAGAATGAACTAGCATTTCTTTACGGACTGAAAAGGCATCGAACTCCAAATACTGCCTAGAAATGTTTTCTGCTAACAAAAAGACTTAGTGTTGAATCCAGTCCACCAAATCATTTTCCCCCTCCAATCACAGACTATTTACCTTCACTCTCATTATAATCCACAGCTATAAGAAATATTTGCAAATGATAAGGATGGACCTGGAAGCAGCTCAGCGCCTAGTATTTTTAGCAGCAAAGGGTCCTAAGTAACAAAGGGCCTGCATTCTTTTTATTTTTTTTAAAATATTTTATTATACCACCGGAGAATACAGCTACAAAGATGTTCATAAGATGTTCATATTTGGGTTTTGGTCATACATTATTCCAGCACCCATCCCTCCACCAGACCCCATTTCCCACCACCAATGTCCCCGATTCCCTTCCACCCTCCCCTAGCCTGCCTCTGTGGCAGGTTTCTTAATTTCTCTCTCTCTCTCTCTCTCTCTCTCTCTCTCTCTCTCTCTCTCTCTCTCTCTCTCTCTCTCTCTCTTCCTTCCCTTCCACATTGTGGATTACAATACATACATTAAGAGGTAGTCATGTGTATCTTTTTGCCTGTATTTAATGCTCAGTTCTAGGTTGGTATCAGCACTTTCGACAATTATTAGCACACTGTTCCAGTTCCATTCTCTGTTTTACCTAGCTTCTACTCCCACATGTTTGTGATAATTTCCACCTTTGACAAGACCTCCTGTTCCATGTTTCACCTGACCCTGGATATTGGTATCATAATATGTACATATACATACATACATATATATACATATATATATATATATATATGTCATGCAAATAAATGCAGTCATTCTATATCCGTCTCTCTCTTCTGGCTAATTTCTCTCAATATGATCCTCTCCATGTCCATCCATTTATAGGCAAAGGGCCTGCATTCCTATTTGACTCTATTTTCTCTTCCGCATCTGCACAAATTCCAACTTGTGAGGCTCCGTATTTTAAGCTATAGAAGGTCTGCTATACTTAGAAATACACTGTACTGCCACTCAACTCACATTTCTGCCTATTGTATCAGGCCCTTAGCTCCTCAAAGGCTGGCACCCAAGTTTCATCTGTGTGTGTGTGCCTGGCACAATTTAAGTACATACTCCCTAATAGACTGCCAAACTGAATGGCCAAGGGTGGCACACATGTCATTATAGTGTTTTTTTTTTGCTTGTTTTGTTTTTTGTTTGTTTTTTGCTTTTTTGGGATTACTCCTGGCTCTTTGCTCAGGAATTACTCCTGACGGTGTTCAGGGGACCATATGGGAAGCCGAGGATCGAACCCAGGTCGGCCACCTGCAAGGCAAAGGCCCTACCCGCTGTGCTATCACTCCAGCACCCTCATTCATAGTGTTTCATAATCAAAATCCATGATGAAGAAATCATATCGGGAGAAAGGAAAGAAACGTGTGTGTGGGTTTGGTTTATATGAGAAGGTTTGCAGTGGGAGAAAAGGACAGTTGCCTTACCTTACCTCGGTACCAATTGGGAATTTAAGCCCAACATGACTGCTCTGATGCTGCTCCCTTGTATTTCGATTTACTGTACTAACAACGCTCAGAAATTCCTGATTATGTTCAAAAATGCTTTGGAGTGAATTTCAAAGTTAGAGAGACTTTTGGTAAAAGTACGCTTTTATCTGAAAAAGGTAAGTAATTTAATATGTTGTGTAAAACACAAATTATGTCCAACTTTGAGGGCCATTCTGCTAACCACAATAAAGTATCTAATAAATGGCACCACAGCAATCATCTTAATGGCTGTGAAGTTCAAGCATATGAAAGGGATGAAAAGAGCAATGGAAAAAGAACTTGCACTCCAGGGTCTTTAGATGAGTCACGAATCTGATAAATGGTCTCCTTTCCCTAGCATGAGGCCAGACCAGATGACTCTGAAGGTCTTCTCTCAAACTAAAAAAGTAAATTGCAACATATTTTTTTTTTTTTTTTTTTTGCTTTTTTGGGTCACACCCAGTGACGCTCAGGGGTTTCTCCTGGCTCTGCACTCAGGAATCACTCCTGGCGGTGCTCGGGGACCATATGGGATGACGGGATCGAACCCAGGCTGGCACAGGCCGGCTGCGTGCAAGACAAATGCCCTACCCGCTGGGCTATCGCTCTGGCCCCATAGTTTGTTTTTATGTTCTTTTATGGGCTTGGCTATGATCTATGAACAATGACTAGAGAGAGAGTGTGTGTGTGTGTGTGTGTGTGTGTGTGTGTGTTTAGTGTGCCCATCATTCAGCTATTTAGGGATTAAATGCATTTCCACACATCCCTTTTCTCCTAGAATCACAGCTGAGAACATCCTGAGGATCCATATGTAGGTTAGTATTGTGTGCATTGTTTAATATCTATGAGTTATAGTCTTCACAGAGTCTTAAAAAAAAACAGTGCTTTTTCCTTATGGGATGACTAAATCCAGAGGGCCAAGCTATGCGTCTGCCTGAGGAGGTGAAAGGAGGCCCAATTATGCGTCCACCTAGTTCTCAAACTGGCCACTTGCGACTCATTTCTTGCCATAGCAACTTGTCCCCCAACAAGGAATGCCAGATGGTTTTGAAGATTTGCTGAAACAATAGATTGTTCTATTTATGTATTTCTACTATTTTGGAGGGAAATACAAATCGTGTGGTAACACAGATAAAATTTAGACAGCTAACATCAAACAGAAATTATTTTCTCTTACTTTTCATGGTAGAGAAATACATAAATGGTTCCTCCAGCTGCCATGAGCCAGATAAACCAACGCATATGAGATGCCAGGGGTCCAAGTTCACGGAGATTTAACCTAAAAGTGTAAACACGACAACAAAGAATAGAAATGATAAATGAGGGGATTCATAAGACCTGAGTCTTCCTCTAGACACTGAAAACAGGGAAAACGAGATACTAGGATTAGACCAGGAGGAGAGGCTTCTCACTGTGCTGCAATTGCAACATCCCATGGTGATATTTGGGCAATCAGGGTAAAATTAAAGATAAAATTGTCAGCTGACCTTTAAGTCTAAGGACTCATTCTAACGTGGTTTTAAAATAGAACCAGCTAGAAGGAAGTATAATGAGCCCAGCACATCTGTGACACCTGAATTTCCTTCTTAAGTAGACTACAATAGAGGCTGCTTGCTTTATTTCTGATCATGAATTATAAGAAGATGCATTACACAACTTAGTTAAGAACCCTGAACAAGATCCTAAGCTGCGGTCACCCAACCACAAAAAAAAAATACCTAATACCTAATACCTCAGACCAAGAACTTCTAGTGTCAATATTTCTCCCGAAAGAACATGTATAGAATTAGACCAACATGTTATAGGAGATATTTTCCCCCTGTGCAGGGGACCCCCAAACTGTGGTAGTCAGGACAGCCTCAGCACACACAAGTGACTTTGGGGTGGAACACTCAGCCTCACAATTTTAGAACTTGAAACCACTCAGCCAGAACTCTGGAGAGAATTTTGGTTAGAACCTAACTATGAACTTTTGTGAAGCCTAAATTTCAAGATCTAGTAAACTCATTTGTATCCATTTTATATTAAGTATATGAAAAAATGTTATCCTGATTGGCTTTTACTACAAAATTAGTATTTCCAAATGGAAAAGCTGTCACCTGTATTTTGAAGACTATAAACAAATCACTCACTCTGATATATTTCATTCCTCAGCCCACATTTATAACTTTTTATTTACTTGTTAAAAATTGAGGTACATGTCACAAAAAGCTTTTAAGCGTTGTTCTTTCTCTGACATATGCAGGCCTATAATTCAGGAATAGGTGTTGGGGGCAGACAGCTCTTTTCACTCCGACAGATAATTAGGCTTCTTTTGAATGAGGGATGCTGTATTAGTCAGAATCTGGAGGCTGTTTCTAATGACTACAGTTGTTGATGGCATCCTACAAATGTCTGAGGGTTGAAAACTGGACCTTGCCTTGGTGAAGGAAAAAAAGTATTTCCTTAATTATGGGTTTCAAAGCGAAAAATTACATCTGATACATATCAAAAGAATAAGAAGATCAATGAAACAGAACAGGTTATTATTCTCCTCTGCCTCCCTGCCTCAGTGGATGTTTTCAAATAGCTATTTGACAAGTCTGGCTACTCATATAACCAAATAAATGAGGGATGCGCTCTGCTTATCTTGCAGCCACTGTGTGCTGTGGCTACAAAGACAGTCAGCACGTGCTAACAGCTTGAACTCCTCACACCCGTTTTCAGCACTTCCGCTTGAACGGTGAGAGATGCTGAAACACTGGGAGCGGCAGAGGAAGGAGGAAGGCAAAGGTGACAGATTGCACAAGGGTCTGCGCTAAGACATGCAGGTTCCTGGTATTCCAGGAGCAATCTGGATTCTGATTCTGACACCTTTTTAGCCATCTCTTCTTTAGTATCTCGAAGAGCAATATTCTTCAAATCCACCATCTGACCCAAGTAGATGAAACTTGGGTGTGTGGTGGCGGGGGTACATAGGGTCGATGTGCACCGGGGTAGGAGGAAGGGGATAAGCCTGGGGCCGTGGCAGGAAGAAGAGGGGAACTAAGAACTGGGGGAATTCTAGTCATAAACACACTATCTTCAAGAATAGGAAGACCGTGTCTTACCATGGAGCGTAGGAAGCAGCAATGAAGAAATAGATGACCATTCTGTCACACATGTGAAAACAGTGCTCCACTGTTCTGCGGGGGGAGAAAAACAAGTCAGGGTTTCAGAAATGAAAGCACGAGTTATTACTAAGCTATGTTGCAATCTCCATTTCTGTTCTACTTTCTCAAGGTGTTACAACTCGTACCTAAATACACAGCTTTTTTTTTTCTCTTAAAGAACGTGCATGAAGTGACTAACATAAATGCAAAGTTCTAATACACTGCATAGGTTTGAATCAATTTTCAGTGCCCAAGGAGTAGCAGGCTGGAGAATATGTACTGGTGGAGAACATGTATTAGATTCTGCCCCTTGCCTTCTCTCTGTACCCTATGCCCCACTACACACACACACACACACACACACACACACACACACACACACACACACACACACACACACACACACACACACACACACACACACACACACACACACACACACACACACACACACACACACACACACACACACACACACACACACACACACACACACACACACACACACACACACACACACACACACACACACACAAACACACACACACACAAACAAGTTGAGAGCTTCCTAAACTGTTACAGCAGAGAAAGTAGAACTTGCGATTGTATTCAGGGTCCTCCGGCCTCCTCCCCACCCCCCTGAATCTTACTTTCCTCACAGGTAGAGAGAAATGACATGTCCATCACTAAGAGAATATGTGAGCAGTACATGAGGTCGTCTGGTCCACAGATAGAGCCCAGTCCCTAGGACATAGCAGGTACTTTAAAAAGTGTTAACTACATTTCTCTCTTACTAACAATAAGGCTAAACTTGAAGATGTTTTTAAAAAAACATGTAATGCAGAGCAAAAAATCCACACGTGGCTGACGATTCTAGCAGGGCTATTTCGAGGCTCCGGAGAATCTGGTTTCTATTACATCTTCTCCAGAGCCTGGCCAGGAGGACCTGCATGCTAAAGTAGGCTACAACTCTTTATTGATTCAGAAATCTAGACATCCCAGCCAAGACCGCCCGGCCAACCACAAGGTGGGACTGTGCCAAGAAGATAATAAAGTGCCCTGGTCTCTGGGTTCTGTGACAGCACGGCTTCAGCAGCACGACAGGTACTCTTGAGGCTCTTGTGTGTCCCAGAATGCCCTGGTGAGTCAATGGTCTAATGTTTCTGCCCAGGCAGGCTGTCGTTTCATAGGCAAAGGTTACGAACCACAAACTACAGCAGAATGTTGAAACATGGGAGGGGGGCAAAGACACAGACCCGGGGTCAGAGGTCCTGGGTAATCAGACTCTGTTGTTATAACGGACTTAGGCCACGTCTCTGAGCCTCAGTTTCCCCAGGTGGAGATCAAGTCTTATGGATTAGATGACCCTTAAGGATACTTCCAATTCTAAAAACTCTGATTCTGTATGTGAAAAAGCAAGAATCATCTCAGAAATCTCAAAGCCTAGTAGTACGTAAAGCATCTTTTTAATATCAGATTGAATAGTTTGAGGGTTATATTAAATCGAAAGGTTTATTTTTAAATGTAGGCATCGTATGTGCACCCACACACATATATACAGGCAGTGCTGGGGACTAAACCCTGGGCTCACACATGCCAGCTCTGATCCACAGCCCAAACACAATACTTGGTTTCTCTGCAGGAGTGGTGACGGGAGCAGGTTGAGCAGTGTTCAGGAGCACATGGGGACATTCCTGGAACTACTCAGCCTTGATTCTATGCTGGAGCCCAGGAGTGTTGGTGTGCAAATCATTTTATATTACTCTGCTCTGAATCTGCTTTTAAAGAGGATAAACTCCACCCCTTTGTA
This sequence comes from Cryptotis parvus, assembly GCA_021461705.1. Classification (NCBI taxonomy): domain Eukaryota; kingdom Metazoa; phylum Chordata; class Mammalia; order Eulipotyphla; family Soricidae; genus Cryptotis; species Cryptotis parvus. Next base: position 89,582 of record JAJIBD010031113.1, on the reverse strand, counting down.
TTGTGTGGCGTCTTTCATAAAAAAAAAAAAGGTATGCTGCTTCCTTCATATGCCACCCCAACAAGCCTTCCCTCGGATAAGAAGAGCTTTTATGACTTCACTGGGAGACAGAGGTCCATGGTGTGACAGGGAAGCACCTGGCGGCTGACAGCAGCAAAACCACGTGACTCTTCCTTGAACAGATGTACAGACCCTGACCTGGAAGCTGAACATAGCGAGCCAGGGCTGTGGCGGAGCCCTTGTTACACCAGTTCTTTAGTCTTGATATGTTCAAGGCATTTTCACATGCATTATCTCATGCACCTTTCATGATAACCCTGCGAGCCAGACATTATTCTCCCTTGCAGGCTGCGGCAGACCAAGTGACTTACCTAAGGCTAAGCGGCAGAGCTGGACTGGAAGCCCAACAGCCGAAGCTTGGGTCCTGTCACTACCCAACAGCTGTCACTCACAGTCACGTGCTAACAGGAACCCGACAGCAGCGAGGCACAGACCTCTGGCTTGTAAACTCGAAGGCCTGGGGAAGCTGTGGCATTTTGCTTGAGATTTCTGAGCAAAAGCATGCACCCTTAGGTGCACCTGGGGGATCCCACCCTCTGTCGGGTCCACGGAAAATTTCCCCAGAGTGGGGTAAGGGAAATGCCTCCTCTCACTTCAGCTGCTAGACACATGCCCAGGGGAGACTAACTTGAGTCAGCGACTCCCGTGCGCCGTCCACGGTACCTGAGGTGGCTCTTCTTCCATGATATGATGTGAAATACTGTGGAGACGATGAAGAGGGCACAGAGGCCCATGCCGTAGATCCAGGCCGTTATCTTCTCCCAGCAGTCATCCGACAGCCGATGGAGCAGGGCGCTGCCCACAATGGCCGGAACAATGAGGAACTGAGGGGAAGGGGACACAAAAGCATATATCCGGGTTTTTTTTGCTTTTTTTTTTGGGGGGGCCACACCCAGCAAAGCCCAGGGGTTACTCCTGGCTCTGCACTCAGAAATTACTCTTGGCAGTGCTTGGGGATCATATGGGGTGCAGGGGGATGAATCCAGGTTGGCGCGTGCAAGGCAAAAGCCCTACCCGCTGTACTATTGCTCGGCCCCCCAGACCTAGGATCTTTCTTACTGCACTGAGCCCTTTGTTAGAAGCAGACAGACAGACAGACACAGGTGAACTAAGGACAATATTAGGACCATTTATCTGTACTTTGGTTTTTATTTTGGGGGCGTGGACACACCTGGCAGTGCTATTCAAGGGCTAGGGAAGAGGGAATCGAACCTGGGGCTTCCCGGCAAAGCATGCATCCCAGCCCTCTGAGCTATCTTCCTAGTCTCTAGAAAATCTAACTGGAAACATGTGCCTTTCCGGGCAAGACAAGAGTCAGACAAAGTTGTCGGTTTCTGCACTGCAAACAGGTCCTGCTGTTCAGAGAACGGTGTGCACCAGCCGGACACCCACTGGCCCGAAGGATGCAACTTACTTCACTCCCCAGGAGATGTTCTTTGTCCCAGTACCACTGCATTAAGGCAGTTAGTCCTGCTCTCCAGCGTGCTTTCATTTAGAGCAGGAACTTACATATTCATTTGCCAGGTGTATAATTTCCACCAGAAAATCTTGGTCTTAAAGTATTTCTTCCTGTCCCTGGAATCCCAACAGCGTGGGAAGGGTGGACCTCCCCTCCCTCTCCCATCGCATCAGTCGCTCGGATCATATGTCCTGGTGTTTTATTTGGATCTATACACGCTATTGATTTGGGAGCTACTGGAGAATGAATGAATAGGGTTTTTTTGGACAGTTCAATGTTTATAGTATTTTTCAAGCAGACTCCTACATATGCAAAGAATTTTAACATACCAGTGTCATAGAATTTTCCTTTCTTTTTTAGTCCATAAGAGAAAAGATGTCAATATCAATGTATTCTATCAGCAACTTTGACCAATGAATGTTCCATAACACATTCTCAGAGAAATACACTCTATCAATGTTAGAATAAGCACACCTGGCAAAGAAGGCAAACTTGAGCACGTTTCCTTCTTCTTGCAACAGAGTATTAGTCTCCTTAGATAACACTGAATTTCCAAATGCCCCTGTTTCTATTGGCTCAGGTCAAAATGAAAAAAATTAAGGACAATAAGATTTCATAATTTTATTTTGAAATTACCTAAGTTCTACTTTCTTATATGAAAGTAAAAAGCCACTTTAATGAAATGATAGAAGTGCTTTGTTTGTTTCAGAAATCTTACTGGCCTCTGAAATGAGAGGCCATTTCTATGCCTTTCTGTGTTTTTTTTTAAAGAGTCCATAAGAAAAATGTTGGTATCAATGTATTCTATCAGTTATTAGTCTAATTTTGACTAATAAATGTTCCATAACACATTCTCAGAAAAATAAACTGTACCAATGTTAGAATAAGCACACCTGGCAAAGAAGGCAATTCCAAGTCAGGAATATAATTTAAGATGCATTTTTTTGTTCTAAGAAATTAACATGGAGGTTTTATAAATTTTTCCTTAATTTTGATCTGTGCAATTTTGGTCTGTGATATACCAAGAAAAGATAAATCCTGGGATGATTTGGGCATACCTCAGGTAAATATTCTTTGATTTGGGCTTCACAATTTATTGAAATTCCCAACACTACATTAAGTAACCACTTCACTTGCTGTTCTTACTGGATAGTGGTAAAGAAGCTACTAAGGTACTTTTTCCCAAAATTCCAGTTTTCTTGTAGGTGGTAAGTCGGAAAAATAATGGAGATTGGAGGAATGATAAGAAAAGGCACAAAAATTATGATTCAAAAAGTAGGGGAGATAGTACAGTAAGGTATTTACCTTTCACACAGCGGACCCGGTTTAACACCGGTACCCCATATGATGCCCTGAGCCCCGCAAGGAGTGATTAAGCAAGGATTAAGCCACAAGCACAGCTGGAGATGGCCCAAAGCAATAATAATAATAACTATTATTATTATAAAATAAATAAAAAACTGATTCAAGTATTTGTAGTACTGATATCCAAATGCTAACACAGGTTCTCATACATACAATACATGTATTCTACAACTGAGCTACATTTCTGACCCTCAAACTTGTTTTCTTAGAAGTAATTTTACTTGTGGCTCTGTTAAATGTTTAATCAAGAATAAAAGATGGCTAATAAGGAACTCTAAAAAGACAGTCAAGAGTTAGGCTGTGCATCTGAAACATCCCGAGGTTCTAGTGGATTACTAAGCTCACTGCCATGAAAAAGCTGTCGTGGCCAAGACCCCTGTCAAGAGATCAGTAAAATCTTTCCTGTCCTCAGAATCTATGCCACGGGTCCAGAGAGACTGTCCATTAGACGTGACTCTGAAATTCATTACTGAGCCCTTTTATGGAATCCAGGACAAGCCTGACAGGTACACATTTTTTTCTAACAAAAAATATTTTAGCATGATTTCAGCATATTAATTATTTAAATAAGAATATTTTTAGCACAGAAGGAAAAAGGACTGTCAGTGATAAATGAGGATGTTTCTGCATTAAGTTAAATCTGAACCCCACGATTATAATATATGACACAGTTTATCAAGTTTGACTTATCTAAGTAATGACCAAATGGCATGGTTCTATTATAAAAGAATCTAAATCCACCAAAAACAAATTAATGTGGGTTCATTTGGAAAAGGTTTTTTTTTTCCTTTTTTTTTTTTTTTTTGCATTTTTTGGGTCACACCCAATAATGCTCAGGGTTACTCCTGGCTCTGCACTCAGGAATTACTCCTGGCAGCACTCGGGAAACCATATGGGATGCCAGGGATCGAACCCAGGTTGGCTGCGTGCAAGGCTAATGCCCTACCCGCTGTGCTATCACTCCAGCCCTGGATGATGTTTTCTTAATAGAAAACACTATTGTGATTCTTTGAGAAGGACGTTCAAGAAATGACCAAGACAACTTGAATTTAAACAAATTTTATTGTAACATTCATATGTGACCTATATATTGTATTAACACTATCCTAAAATAAGTTGACCTATTCTAAACATTCTTCATTTAAAAAGTAAATTGGTCTCCTTTATTTCTTGTCCACAGACTATATACCAACTACCTTTTCTATCGCCCTCAAAAGTCTCATTAAGAGGGTTGGCGAGACTGCATAAAGGTTTGCAGTGCATGACTTGGCATGCACAGGGCTGCAAGGTGAATTCCCAGCATGGAAAAAGAGAAGGAAGAGGAGGAAGAGGAGAAAGGAAAGGAGGAGAAGGAAGGGGAAGAGGAGAAGGAAGAGGAGGAGGAGGAGGAAGGCAAGGGGGAGGAGGAAGAGGTATAGAAAGAAAGGAAGAGGAGAGGGAAGAAAAGGAGGAGGAGGAAAAGGAGGAGGAGGAAAGGAGGAGGAAGAGGAGGAAGAGGGAATAGGAGGGAGGAGGAAAAGGAGGAGGAATAGGGAAAAGGAGGAGGAGGAATAGGAGGAGGAGGAATAGGAGGAGGTGGTCTCACTACATGGGTAGAGTAAACCTCATGGATCCCTGAGCACTACAAGGTGTGGCCTGGTGGTCCTAGATAGAGGAAAACCACAGTGCGAATGATGGTCAGAATTCTCACCTCTGGAATGAAATGATTGCTTGTTTGTTTGTTTTGGGGTGACACCCAGCTGTGTTCAGGACTCATTCCTTACTCTGAGTTCAGAGGTCACTCAGGGTGACCATATGGTGTACTAAGGTTAGAACCTGGGTTAGACACGTGTAAGACAAGCACGCTACCCACTGTACTATTGCTCCATCCCCATGAAATGGATGTTTGACAAGACTGTGTTTATTTGGCAAGGAAAGTTCACAAGCGGTTGGCCAACAGTGCTTAGGGGTTTTTCCCCATACAGTGCCAGGATTGGGGCACCGTGTGGTACTGAGGTTGGACCTGGAGGTCACATATGCAAAGCTGATGCTCCAGCTCAACACGTACCCACTTTCTGATAACATAACCAACACGGCAAGCTCACGGAGAAGGGTGACCCCACTAACTGCACAAGGTTCCTTGAGGTGGTTGGTCCTGCTCCCCAGAGAGGCCCCTGGGGAGGTGGGAAGGGCAGGGGACTCCTACTTACTGCATGTGTATAACAATTAGCAGCATGTTCATAACAAGTTGGCTTGTAGCGGCCATTGGCTGGGGCCCGGTGGTTCATGAACCTGTGCAAACAGAAAAAAGACTTCATGTGAGAAGAGTTCAAAGTCTGAAGAACAACAGGGGAAGCCTGCCAGGAGGTGTTTCAATAAAGAGGCGACTACGGCAATACCTAGGTCGGGGAAAACAAAACCCAAGCCTCTCTAATTGGTGTAAACTGAGACAACAGCAAAGGCCCTAAAACAAATGTCCTAGTTTAGTGTATTAAGTAACCTTAAATCTGAACAGAAGAAGTAAAGGGACTTTTTCTACACTATACGAATGTGACTATCACTGAATGAAATGGGATACACTGCAACTGAAATGTTAGCATTCTCCCCCTCGGAATTTGTGAAGCTTTACATGCACGGATCCTTAAACCCCCGTATCCCTTGATCAGTCGGCGTGTTCAAAGAGTTTCCCCTATATTGCGTTACCGTTCTAGTTCCAGACAGCTTAAATAAATGATATCTGGCTGCCTCTAAGCCACCTAAAATAAGAGGCTCATTTTCACCTTTGTTTTTCCTGAGCTAAAGGGATCTGCCTCAAAAACCAAATAAATAACTAATATCTAATATTTGGTTATAACGTCCATTTCTATTTGTATACAATGTGCAACGTGTGTATATTTAAATAGCAAAAGCTACTGCAGACACAAACGTATTTCACACTTCCCTTGCACGAGCTCGGCAATCAGCAGCCCAGAGAAAAGCGACTTAACCAAACGACGCACAGGGACAAGAAGCACCCTCGCCCCTCACTGTGTTCCCCTCCAGCCCCAGGAGCCAGGGCTCATGAGGGATTTTGGTTTAGCTTGTCTGTTCTCTGGAAGAAAGAGCAGATGGTTCGTGACAGTTATTTTTTAAAAAGATAAGTAAGTAAAGCAGATGTCTGAAAGCAACACATGCAGAGGAACCAGGCAGAGACAAGAACCCTGGCAATTCACAAGCTCACGCTGGTTTCCGGCTTGGAGCCTGCGAGCTATCAACAGGCTGTGCACCATAAACTGTCCTTTGCTTTTTGCAGGGATGGGGGAGCGATGGGGGAGATTTCATTATTTGCCACTTGTGATACTTATTAATTTGATCTGATGAAAAAATAATGTGGGGCGAGCAATAGTCCAGCGGGTAGGGCATTTGCCTTGCATGCAGCCGGCCTGTGCCGGCCGGGGTTCCATCCCCGGCATCCCATATGGTCCCCGGAGCACCGCCAGGAGTAATTCCTGAGTGCAGAGCCAGGAGAAACCTCTGAGCATTGCTGGGTGTGACCCAAAAAAAGCAAAAAAAAAAAAAAAAAAAAAGCTAAGCTGAACAAAAGTGTAATCAGGTTGTCAAAAACTGACCAAGAAAGGGGCCAGAAAGAACGTAAGAGGTTGAGCGCCTGCTTTGTATGCAGGAGGCCCGGGTTCGATCCTGAGCACCGCCCGGTCTCCTGAGCATAGAGGTAGGTAAGGCACAGAATCTCACGCCCCAAAAAATATAAATAAATGGCTAAAACAAGTCATTCTATAGTGGCAATTAAAAAGACAAGCTAACATATTCTCTTTGAACAAAAATGTTCAAATAAATGAATCTAAGATGGCAGTTCCTTTTAACCCAATTCGGAGAGCTCAGGTAGATAATCCACTGAGGAATGAGTCTGGAACAACGGAGATATTTTATTTGAAACACCCAAGGAGCAAGCTCCTTACCTTCTTAAACATCAAAATATGCACTTAATAGGTGGAATTTACCAGAGGAATTGAAAACGTTAAAGAGAAATAGTCAGTTAATGGTGTCAGAATTTATCCAAGCTATTCTTGAACACAAATAAATAAATCTTCTCTCCCTGATAATCCTTTAAATAATTTTACTTAATTTCCTAAGGGATGCAAGTGTTGCTATACAGCTCTTATTAGTAAAAAGAAAATAATTACACTCTTGGGAAGAACGATTTCAAAGCGTCCCAAGCATTCAAGGATCTACCACATCATTACTATGAGACATAACAACCGAGTTATAAGTAGCCTGCCCTATTAGGAATTCTAAGGGCAAAGAGCAAAGTCCCAAGATGGTTGAGGACAGATTAAATTGAGTGTTCTATGCAGGGTGCAGTAAGTCGGGTTAGTATACCCACCACCCGACTGCCGACTAAAATAGCAATTTATATCTCTGGCAGCCCAATCTAAAAATAGTCAAGCCATTACACAGCAACCAGGATAACTCACATTTTCTCCAGAAAGCAGAGGCGGAATGGCCATATTTGTGACAGTTGTGTCTACCCACCTGGAAATGCTCAGCTTAAAAATAAACTCAGATGTGGAAGAAAACAGACCACCCAGACCACCCAGAAAAGAGATGAAAGATGGTCTCTCCTTATGGACAGGGCACACTAGGGTGGTCAGGGAAAAGGAACCCCCCTCTGTTCCAGGAGCTAATAACTCCAGGAACAGGTGGGGGGGGCACTCACTGGAGGCAAGATGTGGTTCTGCTGGGAAAACCACAGGTCAAGTTCTCCCTTCTCCCTTACTGTCTGACAACACAGTGGTCTGCTGGGAAAACCACAGGCCAAGTTGTCCCTTCTTCTCCCTTATTCTCTGGCCTGTCAAGCTAAGATTCTCCTCCAACACAGCTCCCAGAAGGAACAGCTCCGAAAAGGTAAGTTAAAAAGCAGATGCAAAATGCAAATCAACTCCTCCACACAGAACCTATTCTCTTTTCCCCCAAAGGCTGAGAAAAGTGTTATGGAAATAGCACCCACTTATGGAAGACACCTTTACCTAAGCTGAAGTCTCAGGCAAGGTTACCTAGGGCCAGAAAGTATTCAACATGATTTGGACCTGGGTAGAGACACCAGGCTTCACAAAGTCATTGATTAAGCAGGGCTTATTTACTCATCTCATTTCCCTTTCCAGGGCTCCCTGGCTTCCTTTTTACCCAGTTATCTGTCCTCCTGTGCTTCTCTTCCCTCCTCCCCCCAAGGCAGCATTTTGGGGCTGAAGTAAGTGGGCAGGGAGCTTGTCTTGGGCCTGAACCAACCTTGGCCCTACCACGAGAGTCCCCCAATCCTGTTAGGAGTGATCCCTGAGTGCAGGGCTGGGAGTAAGTTCTGAGCACCGTCGGGTGTGCCTCCCCCCAATACATAAAAGAAAGAAATCAGGCAGAGAAAGAACAGCTACGACCGGGACCCAGGGACTGTCTGGTGGGCTCCGGGTGGGGTTGGGTAGGTTATATTTAAGACACTGACATCAGTGGTTTGCAAACAGGCTGTGTCTTAATGGGCCCACACTAGTCCACAGATACCTTCGGCCTCAGGGCGTTCGTTACTTTGCCTGCAGTGGTGTCTTATCTTTCTTAAGTCACCCTCTAGCAAGTCTACCTCCTTCCTGCTTTCCACTGGCCTCACCCCCTACCCCTCCAGCTAGGGTCTGCCACAGGGCATTTGCATAGGCCCCTTCCTCCTAGACCTTTCTTCTCTGGAATTACTGTACTCTTTCCCTCAGGCAAACTCCGCTAGGAAGTCCCTCCTCACAGGTCTTCTTAATCCTCTTCATAGTCACTACCCAGTCAGGAACCCTGGGTTAAGAATCAGTTAAGAATCTGAATTTTCGGCCCGGAGCGATAGAACAGCGGGTAGGGCGTTTGCCTTGCACGCCGGCCTGTACTGGCCTGAGGTTCGATCCCGGCATCCCATATGGTCCCCCAAGCATTGCCAGGAGTAATTCCTGAGTGCAGAGCCAGGAGAAACCCCTGAGCATTGCTGGGTATGACCCAAAAAGCAAAAACAAACAAAAAAAAAACAAACAAAAAAAAAAAGAATCTGAATTTTCCATGTTGTATTTCCTCTTTCCCCACCCGAATGTCAACTCTGTCTGAGGCCATCTTGAACATCCCCGTCCCCAAGCCAGCTTACTGCTAGAGCTTAATGAATAAGGGCCGGACGAGCAAGGAACAGAAGCTCTACCTGCTGCTGAACTATTTATCTCTAGAAGAGAGGTCTCAGAGTTCACCAGTTTCACTGGGAATCCAGCAGGTTCCATCTGCAAAAGGGCAAACAGGCAGCCTCTGGGCCAGAAAGCCTGGGTCTCGTGAAAAGAAAAGTCTCCCTTCAACATCATCATATTGGCACAGCTCCCAGGACTGAGCATGTCCAAGGAAAGTGTCTACTGTCCACAGTGTGGGCATCGGTAATAATCAAAGCGGAGAGAAAACCTGGAGGAGGGGGCCTACCCTCCCTAAGGACTCAATGCTCCCATCTCAGAAGACTTCCTAAAGTTTTAGAGTAAGATGCTTTACATTGGGGCCAGAGCGATAGTCCAGCTGGTATGGCACTTGCCTTGCATGCGGCCGACCCAGGTTCGATCCCCGACATCCCATATGGTCTCCCGAGCACCACCAGGAGTGATTCCTGAGTGCAGAGCCAGGAGTAACCGCTGAGCATTGCCGGGTGTGACAACCCCAAAAAAATAAATTAAGATGCTTTACATAGTCTTCAATTCTGAAACTAGCCCGGTGGTCACGCAGAGGCTGGGGCAGAGGAAGAAAGGAAGATGCTTGGTTGGAGGATTCTGGGTCTACGATCTAAGACTGGAGAAAGGAGCAGAGACGAGAACGGCTCTGGGCTAATCACCCGGAGGCTGTAACAGGGAGAGAGGAGAGGCTATTTCTGCCAGTTCCTGCAGTGCGATTCCAGCCTCGCACCCTCTAAGCCTTCTTGCCGCCTGGAGAGAGGTATGCTATGTAATGTGTTCCGCTGGATTCCACCAATAGATTCCTCAGTATCCTGTACCAGGTAATCCATCAAGATTTGGCCAATACCTGGTACAGGAAGGGCACTCGGTATGTTGGCAGTCGCTCTGTCAGACAGGTGGACGCCATTTCTTCTCCTAGTATGAAGAAGAGCATGGCTCTGTGTGTGTGTGTGTGTGTGTGTGTGTGTGTGTGTGTAGGTACGTCTGGGTGCTGCAGAGAGATGCCAGTGAGAGAGAAGACTATAAAACTCAGTTATTTCTGTCCCAGTAGAGTTCTGTTCACGCTAAGCGCCTCGCTGAGAATCATCCGCGGAGTCCCCCTCCAGGAGTGGGCAGTTTCCGTCCAGTCCTCCTTGACAGCAATGGCCTAACTCCGAAATGGAGCCAAAACCACAACATCTGCCACGTCACCATCATGAGCGCCCCAGCAAGGTGTTCAGGTTTTCCTGTAACTGAGGCACAGTTCCAGACTCTGGCCTAGCGCAATCAAGTCCTGAGAAATGGAGCAGCGGGTGATGATGCCAGGGGCAGAACGTGCCTGCCTCCAGCCCTCTGGTATTTCATTGTGTCCTGAAGCTACCTTACATGCTCTGAAAAGGTAGAACAGACTGTGGTCTAAGAGGCACATTTTAATGTGCGGGCCAGCAAAAAAAAAAAAAAAAAGGAACAAAAAACATCAGACTTTGTTATTTTACGTTTAATTTGCAGATATTTTACATTCAAATTGATCCCATAAATGAGCTCTTCAAAAATATAGCCTATTAATGAGAACCAAGAAGTAACAGAATCATGCATTTTCATGGGGGCACACAGCGGGGTAGGTTTAGACAGCCACTAATGTGCAGCCACTGTGAAAAACTGCCACCCAAGGCACCCCTCCAGAAGAAAATACTTGCTCATTCTACTTTCACGGGCCTTAGAGGACAAAAAATCAAATCACTCCTAAAACAATCAGGACTGGAGAGATTACAGCTCCCCACCCCCAAATATATCAATCAGCTAAGACCCTCTAAGATATTTAAATTTTAATCCCTTTAATTCTATTTTACTGTTAATGACAATAACAGACTTTCATTTTTCTTGCCCCCAAAAAAAAAATCTTAAAAAGAACAGAAAAGAAATACAAACTCACAATCAAATCAGGAAGGGTAATTTCACAGACTAATAGCACTGTTCTCTGAAAACAGGAAGAGCCCAGATGTGCAGAGAAGTAAAAGCGGATCAAACAAGCCACGTGCACACGCACAGGCCTTGGCGAGTGGTGCCTGGACGGTGCTGGGTTCCCGCGGGGACCCCCAGGCTGCGCTCTCAGGTCAGAATTGCATGCAAGGTTCCTTTTGGCCTTTGGGGGAGCACCCATTCCATGTTCTGGGGGTGGGGTGGGAGTGGGGATAGCATCGGACAGTCACGGCGCGCCAAATGCTGAGCAAAACATGCCAAGTTACTCCTCTCCCTTCTGAGTCCGTCAACAATTCTGGCTCCTTTCTCTTTGGGTCGAGAGAAGAAAAGCGATCAACGTAAGGGGGAGGGGTAGACAGCGGGTATACAGGGTTGAGACGACCAGCAACACCCCCCCATAACAATATTAAATAGTGCACTTGGAGGTCGGACTTAAACGGCCGTGCCTGAGCGCACAACGACGAACTCGGTGGACGGTGTCGCGCATCCGTTCCTTTTCCTCCCCTAAGGCGCTGCCTGTCACTGCGCGCACGACACTGGCCAGGCTGGGGGGCTGGGAATGGGGTGGCTGCCCCCATCCAGACAAAGGGATGGATGGAGAGCCGGCGCACACAGGGCTGAACTTTCACCCACTTCAGTGGTAAGAATGTGAGCAAACAGACCAAAAAAGGGGCCCAGTTTCCTACCGAACCATGCGCAGAGACCCTGGACCGGTCGAGCGGGGGTGGTCTGGGTGGGCACCTCCCCCACCCCACGCGCGGTCCTTCCCACCAGCTTCCCAGCACCCAGCCAGGCTCCAGGCAGGGCCGCCTCGGTGCCTCCCTCCTTCCCCAAACGCAGAACCTCAGCACCCCTGACTCCAGGGGGTCCCCATCACTGGGCCCCGAAGCAGCATCGCCCTATGGCCCTCGGAACCCTAGAATCCGAGCCCCCCACCCGGACCTGGTGAAGCAATGGCTGGAGCAGCAGGAGGGAGGGTGCCTCAGTTTCCCCGCGGCTAGGGGCCACACACGAACCCCCAACCGCCCAGCACCCCCACTTCACGACACAGCAAACTGCAGGGCGCAGCAGCTCCTCGGCCCCAGTGCTGCGCGCCTGGGGTGCCCCTGCGCCCCCTCCCCAAAACACAATCTTGGGGGTAAGCGCTGGAGGTGAAAGCCAGGGGCGGGGGTGCCGGGAGACGCCTGCGCCTGGGTTTCGGGTGGTGAGAGGATGAGCTTTGCCGGGTGGGCGCGGGGCGAGAAGCCGCGGGAGCGAGTCAGGGATTCCCCCGGGCAGGCAGGCGGGTTCCAGGGTCCGGGAACCCAGCAGGGGCGGAGGGCTGAGGGTAGGGGGGAAATCGGGGGCTAGGGGAGCGATCCCGGTCCTCGGAGGCTCTGCCCTGGGCCGCCAGGGCGGGGAATCCCCGGGGAGCTGGTCCCCGGCCGGGGCGCGGGATCCAGCGGGAGGAGGATGGATCCCGGTGGGGAGCCCGGGACCCACGCGGCCTAAGGAGGCAGGAACTGGGACCCTTTCCCGGCGTGGACAGCTGGGCGGGGGCGCCATCCCTCTCACCGCTGGAATCGATTCCTGAACCGCATTGATCCTCCGCTCCTCCTCGGGGCCAGGAGCTCCGTCTCGTCAGCGCCAGCGGCCGGGCGCGCGGCCCTCATGGGCTTGGGCTGCTTGGGAGGCCGCCCGCGTGGCCCGCGGACCGCTCGGCGGGGCACGACTAGAGTGGGCCAGAACGGGGGTCGCGACAGGGCCGGAGCCAGACCGGGCGGCTGGGGGCGGGAGGGAGGCCGCTTAAACGGCCCCGACGCCTCCCGCCTCCCGCCTCCCGGCTCCTCCGCCCCCGGGCGCCCGCGCCCCGCCCCGCCGCCCGGCTCCGCCCCCTCCACTCCGCCCGCCTGCGTGCTCCGCGGCCGCGGCGCGTCACCCGGGCCGACGGCCAATCAGAGCCCCGAGCGGCGCGGCGGCCGCGCTGCCATTCATCCTTCAGGGTCCCGGAGGAGGGGCGGGGCCTCCGGCATGGGCGGGGCCGAGGGGGGAAGCCTGCGAGCTGGAAGGGGGTCGAGTAGGGGCTGCGGGGAGCGGAAGAGGAAGGTTGACAGGGTAAAGGGGGGAGCCGAGAACCCTAAAGCGATCTGTAAACCGCGCAGCAGCAGAGATTGCTGTCCGCGTTCTGGTCCTGGCTCTGAGTCATTTCTTCTTCATCGATTCTTGCTTTATCCCGCCGTTTATTTCTTCATCATTTTGAGGAAGCTCCAGGTAGGCTATTGTGAGAAGCTCCAGGGCAGATTTACAAAACCCTTCCTGAGTCTGTTGCTGAGAAAGTTGAAAAAATTCACTGAAGACATCCACATCTGCATAACTTGTATAATGTGGATTACCAGCGGGCGGGGGTTATCTAGGTAATCCTTGCGTGTACATGTGCATTTAACTCAAGGAGCTATCAGATAAACCTAAGGCAGAACCCGAGCGGAAGGGCGGGTGGAAATGAGGATCTGAGAAATCAATGAATGAGTTTCTTGATCTCTTCCCTTCTGCCGGAGTCGGGCTGTGCCTCCTGTGTCCAGCGTCTGCCTGCACCATCCCCCGCAGCACAGACGCGCCTCTCAAAGGGCCATTAGGTCAGCCTGCTAGAAGTGTTTACTCGGCCCACTGCAGAGCCCTGAAGTGCTGGGAACTCTCACAATTCTGGTTTCCTTCCCTTTAATGTCTTCCAAGGAGGGGATCTAAAAGGGTGCTTTCCATGCTTACCTTGTAAATTCCCCCAAATGCTAGGAATAAGCATTATCTCACTCATTTCAGTGATAGGGACTGATCATAAAGACCTCAGACAGGGGCCGGAGGCGAAAGTCCAGCAGGTAGGGCGTTTGCCTTGCACGCAGCCGACCCCGGGTTCGATCCGCTGCATCCCATATGGTCCCCCGAGCACTGCCAGGAGTAATTCCTGAGCATTGCCGGGTGTGACCCAGAGAGAATAAAATCTCAGACCTTGTGTGTGTGAGGCCTGAGTTCAGCCCCTGACATTGCAACATTAAAGGAAATTGAGAAGTCTTGAAAATCGCAAAAAGGAAAACAAAACTTTGCACCCGGCTTTTTCTAAGGTCAAAGTCCTACAAACTTTTAGCACCCACGTTTCTTCTCCCTGAGTTTTAAGTAGTCTCTCTCCCTCGGCTTCTCACTCTCTGCTGGCCCCCACCTGCTGTCAAACACCAAGTTTGTGCTCCAAGGACAATCCATTCCTCTCTCTTAAAAACAAAACGAAAACAGGGACTGGAGCGATAGCACAGTGGGTAGGGCGTTTGCTTGCAAGCAGCCAACCCGGGTTCGATCTTCGGCATCCCATATGGTCCCCCGAAACCGCCAGGAGTAACCCCTGAGCATCGCCGGATGTGACCCAAAAAAGCAAAATAAAAAATAATAATAAAAGAAATTAAAAGAAAACTGGGGCAGGAGCAATAGCACAGCGGGTAGGGTGTTTGCCTTGCACGCGGCCAACCGTGGTTGGATCCTTGGCATCCCATATATGGTCCCTGAGCACCTGAGCACCTCTAGGAGTAATTCCTAAGCATCGCTGGGTGTGACCCAAAAAGCACACACACAAACACACACACACACACACACACACACACACACACAGAAAAGCAAACTTTTTCTTTTCCTACACCAAGTAGGAAAGATAACTATAAAGTAGAAGTCTGGCATATGAGGGGAGCTAAGTGAAATGAATCGGTGCGTTACATGGAAGGTTACAAGGAAATAGCTAAATATTAGATTTACAGATAAAATAATAAATATAGGTAACTGAAATAGCACAGGGGTTAACAAAAACCTAAGTAACAGGTGCCATTTTACATCCTGTCAGAATTAGGAATGTGAATAGATATGCTATCTGTGTGCTGGGGCTAATTAGGGAATGGAAATGGATTTTGAAAGAAATAAATGCCCTGGTCCTGGCACCTTCAAAGAGGAGTATGGCTTCAACCAAGACGAGAATGGCCAATACGGGTAATTGAAGAGAGAGTATTTAGATTTGCAACTACCCCTGAGGAAATGGTTTCTTATTCTAGAAATAAAAAAGAATGTAAAAATAAGACCAGATAAAAATCACGAATAATAAAATGCCTTGGCCTCAGTGGCCTCTTCTGCAATAGCTTATTTAAACAATATGGTCAAAAATGTAAAGCTGGCTTGTTGGTGGTCAAATCGCACCCCGGTGCTGGCGAGCTAAATGCGCAGTGGCACGTTTGTCTTGCATGCCACTGGCTTGGGTTCATTCCCTGGCACCCCGTATTGTCCCAGAACCTCTCTAGAAGTGATCCCTGAGTGCCCAGCCAGGGCTAAGCCCTGAGCACTGCCCAAAAAACAAAGCAAAACAAAGACCCAATCCCACCCTGAAAGGAAAAGCAGTCTTCAAAAGATTAAAATCAAGCACCTTTTTAATTTGATTAAAAAACAGCTTTGAATTCATTATCTAAACAACAGCCACTTTAATTTTTTTCTCTCTCTCTTTTTTTTTTTTGGGTCACACCCAGCAATGCTCAGGGGTTTCTCCTGGCTCTGCACTCAGGAATTACTCCTGGCCCTGCTCAGGGGACCATATGGGATGCCGGGATTGAACCTGGGTTGGCCATTTGCAAGGCCAACGTGCTCCCGCTGTGCTGTCCCTAGGCCCCAATAACAGCCACTTTAAGAAAGGAAAGAAAGAAAGAAAAAATACACATGACAACCCTTTAATGTATGTTCTGTAATCCATAGCCTGGAAGGGAAGGAAAAGAGAAAGAGAGAGAAAAAGGGAAAGAAATAAAGAACCTGCCATGGAGGAGGGCTGGGGAGGCGGGGGGGAACCGGGACGTTGGTGGTGGGAGATGGGCACTGGTGGCGGGATGGGTGCTGGAACACTGTATGACCAAAACCCAAATATGAACTTTTTAATTGTATAGCTTTGTAATTGTAAAATAGGTAAATAAATAAATAAACCTTAAAAAATGTAAACACAAAAAAAGAAAGAAAGAGAGGGAGGGAGGGAGGGAGGGAGGAAGGAAGGAAAGAGAGAGAGAGAGAGAGAGAGAGAGAAAGAAAGGAAGGAAGGAAGGAAGGAAGGAGAAGGAGGGAGGGAGGAGGGAGGAGAGAAAAAAAAAAAAAAAAAAAAAAAAAAAAAAAAAAAAAAAAAAAAAAAAAAAAAAAAAAAAAAAAAAAAAAAAAAAAAAAAAAAAAAAAAAAAAAAAAAAAAAAAAAAAAAAAAAAAAAAAAAAAAAAAAAAAAAAAAAAAAAAAAAAAAAAAAAAAAAAAAAAAAAAAAAAAAAAAAAAAAAAAAAAAAAAAAAAAGAAAGAAAGAAGAAAGAAAGAAAAAAGAAAGAAAGAAAGAAAGAAAGAAAGGAAAGAAAGGAAGGTGTCCCTGTGAATTAGTTTCTGAGGAGGAATCCCAAGCATGCTGAAAAGCAGCACTAGATTCCATTTAGAGATTAGCATGACCCGAGGAAAACAAAATGGAAAATTTTCTATATTTGCAGGACATTTTTGTTGAACCCCGAGACAGAGTTCTTCTTTCTGCAAAATGACGCTCATTAGCATGGACACAGCCTA
This sequence comes from Cryptotis parvus, assembly GCA_021461705.1. Classification (NCBI taxonomy): domain Eukaryota; kingdom Metazoa; phylum Chordata; class Mammalia; order Eulipotyphla; family Soricidae; genus Cryptotis; species Cryptotis parvus. Next base: position 72,971 of record JAJIBD010031113.1, on the reverse strand, counting down.
TGCACAGAAGAGAATATTTGTGCTGCAGCAGAGGACAGCTGCAGAGAAGTCTCCTGGGAGAGCACCTGCTCTTCTCTCTGAGGACACCGCGTTCCTGGCCTGGATGCTGACCCTCCTAGGGAAGCATCTGGAAGCCTGTGCTGTAGCTGGGAGTAGCCCACTCAGAGAGGAACAGCTGGGCTCTGCATAGGAACTCCAGATGCCTCAGCAAGTTTGACCAAACTTCTTCTAGTGACTCTGTGACTGGCTTTCATTTTAATTCTGTGACTGGCTTTCATTTTTCTCTTTAGAAACATGAACATACACAGCAACCATTACAATGTAAATATGCATGTTGGGGTTGGAGAGAGAGAGGCGCAGCAGGTAAGGCATTTATTTGCCTCTCATGAATCTGACCCAGGTTTAATACCTAACCCCCATCTGGACCCCACAGCTTCACCAGGAGTGATCCCTGAGCACAGAGCCAGGAATAAACCCTGAGCTCAGCTGGGTATGGCTCCCAAGCAAACACATACAAACATGTAAATGCACTCAGTCAGAATGTTCCAGAATACTCCCGAAAGAAGGAATGGTTCTTTCCCTACAGTCCCAGATGCTGTAGTCTGAGTGTTTGTGCTCCCCCTCCACCCTATATGTTGAAATCCTCTGATGTATCAGGTGCTATTAGGAGGTGGGGCCTTTCTGTAATGATCAGATCAACCACCGCCTTCACGAATGGGGTTAATATCTTCATGAAGAGGTCAGGAGTTGCTGACCCAGAAGTCTGACGACAAGGTAGAAGTCGGTATTCTGTAACCCAGAAGATGGACTTGACCAGAACCTGAAGCGTAATTGCACTCTGATGTTGGATTCTGTGCCTCCACTGATAAAGCATGTTAACTGCCTAAATAGATTAAGGCACCTGAACTTTGTAGCATATCTATCATGCTCAGTTCTTTGACTTTGATGATGAAAACACCTAGAGAGAAAACAAAAGGATTAAAGATTCTGGGGGAAAGGAAATGACTGGAGGGAACAGACTATATTGATTGCATGACAAAAGATGAGTTAGAGGCTGTGCATGCTATAATCTGGGGACATTGGTTAAAGTAGTTTGTGAGTTGTGGAGGGATTTAGAAGACTCTTCCTGCTCTGGTCTCTGAGAGCATGAGAAGATTCATAGTAGTGTGGATAAGAGGAGAAGCGCTGTGTCCTCAAGTGTTTTCGCTAGTCTGGCATGGTCCTGCAAGCTCTTCATCTATTATTAGCATATTTCATCTTTAAACCTATTCCCAGTGCTGTATAATATATCTGTTTTATGGCTTTAAAAAGTGAGCACACAGAAGTTTTGTGAGTTATGTAAATTATTTTGTGAAGAGTCACACTCAAGCAGTGCTCCGGGATTACTTCTGGTTTGGGGGCCATCAGTGTTGCTGGGAATCAAATTAGGGTCAGCAATGTGCAAAGCAAGTGCCTGAATCCCTGTACTATCTCTCCTGTTCCCAAGTTATGTGAATTGGTAAATTGTTCATATAAGCCAAGATTGAGTCTAAGTTTCTGATACTAAATTCAGAGATTTCCCCCTTGTCCAATATATGCTTGCAAATTACCTCACTACAGCCAGTCGTATTCTGTCCTCAGTGGACAATCAGTCATTGACAGCCTACTGCCTATACTTTTTCTTCTCCCAGGATCACCAAAAGGAGTGTTATTTGAAACCAGAATTAAAACCTTGTTTCTGATGTTTGTAAAGTCCCTGCTCAGCATAGCAGGTCAGAATTCTATAGCTCTTTCTTGTTAAGGAAATCTGGGAGATGCAGTTGGGAGATAGCTCAGTGGTAAAGATGCATGCCTGGGGGCTGGAGTGATAGCACCCTTATTTAATTAATCAATTATCTTACTTGCTTGTAAGTCATATTAATGCAAAGGAAATACTTTTTTAATTTTAATGTCTTGCTTGAAAATGTCTTGAGAAACTTTCATGGGTTGAAGTGGGTAGGGCGTTTGCCTTGCATGTGGCCTACCCAGGTTCGATCCCCAGCGTCCCATATGGTCCCAGAGCTCCACCAGGAGCAATTCCTGAGTGAAGAGCCAGGAGTAACCCCTGATGGTCGCCAGGTGTGACCCAAAAAGAAAAAATAAAGCATGCCTGGCATGTGCCGCACCTTGGTTCATTTCCTGCATCACATGATTCCCTGAACATCACTGGGTGCAACCCTGCAGGCCCCTAGCAACAGCACTGCAAGGCCCTAGCAGCATCAGACCCCTGGGTCCTTGCATTGCATTGACAGTCTGATTGAAACCCTCTCTTGCAGGTGGGGCATCCATGCCTCCTGGCACTGCTTGGAAGTACTTCCCTGCCCCCAGCCCCTCTCACACACTGCAAAATGTGAGCGGTAGTGAGAAAGAAGATGGAAATGCAGTGACATCTGAAATAAAGATTCTCCCAAAGAGCAACATAGGAACAACGAAAGTTGGTAGACATGGTTCTCATAATGTGGGTGAAAACACAATTTTACACTAACAGATTAGCATCAGTCTGTGTAAAATGCATATCTATGCTTTAGCTTTAGTCAAAAACAATAAATATTTATAACCACTTTTTATTGTTTGGCTGTAGGAGGTGGGGAGTGATGGCTGGGGTGGCAGTGCGCAGGGGCTACTTCTGGAGGTACCAGAGCACCATATGTGATGCCAGGGATTTGAGCTTGGGTTGGTCATGGGCAAGACAAGCTCCTTAAACTTTGTACTATGTCTCCAGCCTGAAAATTGTCTACTTAACAAAATGTAGATACTCCTTCATGGAGTCATTTGACTGTGGATCTTGGTGCTCAGATATTGGAAGTAGTCAACTCTGAGTTTTATTCAAACAAGATCAACCATGTTCTAAAACAAATGGGAGAGAATCTTTGGGCCTTTGTCTAGTCTCAGTTACTCCACTTGCCCACATCAAAAAAGAAGTGGTGGTTTAAAACGAAGTATAGTTTCTTCTGAACATGGCAAAGCAGAATATTTTGGTGTGACTGCAACATTTGGACATTTCTAAACATTTACAACTGAAAATATTTCCCTAAAGTTTCACCTGCTCTGGTAGTACCAGGTCTATTGTCTTTGGCAATAGCCTCTTTGGGCAAATCCTGTAACTGCTGTATGATTTCTAATATTTGGAAGTCAAAAACCAAAATCCTTCTGTAAAAGCACAGACAAGTGTAAATTACTAAAGTTATTATGAATATGGAAAAGGGATTATATTATGCATTGCTCTTAAACATCTGTTTCATCTAAGTTCTACATTTTGTGGGAACTTCCGTTTCTTTCTACCATACAAACCCATTTTCCATTCAGCATTTTTTGCTCCAGGCCAGCTGGAGGAAAACCCTCCACCTCCATAGGGTCTATCTTTTCATTTTCTCATGCAAAGTAATGTGTTCCCTTCTCTTCTGGGTTGTGTCTTTTATATCCCCTAACAGCCATTCTGCTGAACAAAACTGAAAGCATTTATGCTAATCTAACTTTTTGGAGAAAAGATACAGGAAGGTAGAGTTTTTAGAATAATTTCCCCTATCACATAGTTTCTTAATGAACACTGACAGTCTAATGCTGGAACCAGATACTAGGTTGGATAAGCTGCCCTAGATTTGGACTGGAAAGATAGCATAGGGGTTAAAGTGATTGCTTTGCATGCAGTTGACCCCAGTGTAACTTATGGCACTGTATATCGTCTCCATAGCACTGCTAGGAGTGACCACTGAGAACTGCTGGGTGTAGCCCAACCCCTGCTCCAAAAGATGCTCTATCCTCAAAAAATGTCCAGTGATGGGAAAGAAAATAACTGACCATAAGTGCTTGTTTATTATACTTCATTTCAGATGAAGCAGGAATGTCCTGTCGGGTCGGAGGCGCAGAAATGAGACTCCAGGCACAAGAAGTATTTCCATTAATATTTTTTATAGTCACCAGCCGAAGGGGCAGCAGCTCTCATCTTGGTGGCTAACTGGCCGCAGCTGACTGACTGCAGCTAACTGACCAGAGCTCACTGACCAGAGCTCACTGACTGCAGCTAACTGAGGAGAGCTGACTGACGAGAGCTGACTGACGAGAGCTGACTGGACGAGGGCTGACTGACTGCAGCTCACTGAGGAGAGCGGGAATCACTGTATCACTGTTTCCCGTTCATCATCGATTTGCTCGAGCGGGCACCAGTAACATCTCCATATGACCTGTCTCATGCAAGAGAGCCTAAGGGCACCTGCTTGCTCTAGGAACATAAAGAGCCTCAAACCATTCCATCAGGTCATGGGAATGAGGTCTATAATTGTTACTGTACCTGGCTATCAAATACGACACGGGTAGCTTGCCAGGCTCTGCCGTGCGGGTAGCGCGGAATATAATTCTTATATTCCGTATAAGAATTTCCAATGATATTGAGTGGGGGAGGGAAAGGGGGACTTCTAAGAGGTGGTGACATTGGAACTTAGCATCCAGTGATAAGGTGAAAGAGTAAACTAGGCAAGGAAGGTCAGAAATTGACATATAGAAGAAAAGGGCCTAGCATTTACTCAAGCATTCTAATAGGTTAGATCTACAATCCCAGAGAGATGAAAGGCATTTGTGGAGAAATGCAGTAGGTAGAGGTGGTCAGGAAGGGTTCAGACTAAACAAAGGTCTTATGTGTTAAGCCAGGGAAATTTGAATTTAAATAAAGCAGCAGAGATCCTCAGAAAAAAGAATTCTATAAACACACGAAGCAATCATTTTATATTTAGAAAGAGATCTCTGATAAGATTTGTATGGAGGGAACAGGGAAATTGCAGAAAGGGCAGAAGTGAAGACGTGAAACCTCAGGTTCAGTCCTCAGAACTGCATGTTCCACCTGACCCCAAGCTCTGATCTGGGTGTATCCTCAGAGCAACATCAGATGTGCCTCTGCAAGATAGTTTTTGTGTGGAGAATGAAGCAGAGGGGGTGTGAATGAGGCTGTTGGTTGTTTATAGCAGCTCTAGTCCTCGGAGCTTTGCTTTATTTTCTTAATTAAAAAGTTTTGTGTTTTTTGGTGTTAGCTCAAAAAACAGGCTATGCTCTGGACTTACTCCCTGGCTCAGGGATCACTCCTGGCAGAACTGGGAGAACCATATGCTGTGCCAGGGATCAAACCCAAGTCAACTCCTAGCAAGGCAAGCACCTGTCTCACTGTGCTATCTCTCAGCCCCTAAAATTTAAAAAAAATTACAGTATTTTTATTTTAGTTTGGGTTACATGATTATGGTAGTGTTATCTTTCATGTTAGTTATGATATAGTTATTTCACAGTCACCACTATCAAAGTTCTTGAGACCATTCACTACTGACCTTTAAATAACCTCTTCTCTCATTCAATTTCAATGTTTCAATCAAACACCAAAGATTAGTCATCATTAGATATTGTCTATGCCTTGTTTTTTTTTTTCCTCTCTAAAATCCACAGGTGAGTGGGATGCCCTGGTATTTGTACTTTTCCCTCTGACTTACTTAGTTTCACATGATGTGCTCTGCTTCCATCCAAGTTGCAGAAAATTGCAAGATTTCATCTTTTCTTATAGCTGCATCCTCATAGCATTCTTCAAGGACTCAGAACAACTGCGACTAAAATGTGTATGGATTCATAAAAACTCTCCAAACAACCAAAACGAATTCCGAGAAGAAATAAAAGATAGGCAGTAGCTTTCTGATTTTCAATAGCGTTACAAAATTAAATTCATTGAAATGGCTTGGTGTTGAACTAAAAACAGGCTTTTTAACGATGATAGAAATTTTCTCTATCTCTGTTACCCCTACCAAAGTGGTTAGCCCACTTATACTAGAGTACTTGAAATGGTGCTAACACATCTGAGGGAACCAAATGTTTTGTTTGTTTGGGGCCACTCCACAGAAGTACACAGAGGCTTCTACCTGCTTGCTGCATGGGGTCACCTTTGGTGGTGCTCAGGAAAACATACATAATCCTGAAACCTACCCCCCCCCATCTTTAAACCACGTGCTCTGGCACATTGAGCTATCTGACCAGCAGAGGAACTTTATTTAGGTTTTTGTTTTATTTTACTGTTACTTAATTGTAATAAAATTAAAAGTTAACAGCCACCATTTAAGTGGCTACTTTTTTGAACATAACCACTACAAATTCTTTTCTTTAGCTGTGCTAATAGAAATTCCAAGCTTAACTCCAGCAAAGGCAGCACATTTTTTTTCTTCTTTTGTCTTTTAAATTTTAATTTTATTATTTAAATTTTTTATTATACAACCTTGTGATATATAATTACAAAGATGTTCATGATTAGGTTTCAATCATACATTGCTCCAGCACCCATCCCTCCACCAGTGCCCTATTCCCACCACCAGTGTCCCTCTCCCTCCCCCAGCCTGCCTCTATAGCAGGCACTTATCTTTTTCTTTTTGCTCTCTCTCCCTCTCTCTCACTCTGTTTCTTTTTTTTTATTTTTTTTATTTTTTATTATACAATGAAAAAATTACAAGTGATAAATTGGTTCTGGTATACAGTATAAGCACCCATCCCTCCACAGTGCCATTTCCAAACACCCTCCTGCCCACCCCCATCCTTATAGAGGTACCCGTTTCTTCTTGTCTCTTGTCATTCTCATTTATTTACCATGGCTACCTCAGTATTAAGTTTATATAGTCTTGTTATATTCAATGGTGAGTTATCATCCATTTCCACTTTTAGTAAAAAATCTATTTATGTCGTTTGTTACTTCCTTTCGGCTCTCTTTCTCTCTCCCCTCTCTTTTTTTCAGGGGGAGAGGAGAAAAACTTATATTTCCCTACAACATTTAGGGGTTATCATGTAAAATCCCTTTGTGTACATTCAATGCTCAGTTCTAGTGTGGTGTTAACCATTTCCCACAACTGGTAGAACACTGGTATATACTTATATGCCACTAATGAATGCAGTCATTCTATAGCAACTAATTATCATTACCTTCTGACTAATTTCACTCAGCAAGATAATCTCCATGTCCATCCATTTGCAGGTAAATTTCATGACTTCATCTTTTCTGACAGCTGCATAGTATTCCATGATGTAGATGTACCATAGTTTCTTTAGCCAGTCTTCTGTTCTTGGGAATTCAAGGGAATTTCCAGTTGCTGTCTATACACATATGATAAGGGGTTAATATCCAGGATATATCAGGCATTGGTAGAACTTTACAAGAAGAAAACAGCCAACCCCATCAAAAAAATGGGGAGAAGAAATGAACAGAAACTTCCAAAAAAAGAAAAAAAGAAATTTGAATGTACAAAAGGCATATGAAAAAGTGCTCTTCATCACTAATCATCAGGGAGATGCAAATCAAAACAACAATGACATATCATTTCACACCACAGAGACTGGCACACATCTAAAAGATCAAGAACAACCAGTGCTGGTGTGGCTGTGGGGAGAAAGGGACTCTCATCCACTGTTAGTGGGAGTGCCTACTGGTCCAGCCCTTTGGGGAAACAATATGGACATTCCTCCATAAACTAGATATTGAGCTCCCATTTGACCCAGCAATATCACTCCTGGGAATATACCCTGGAGATCCAAAGAAGAAACACTATCTGCACTTCGATATTCCCTGAGAGATACAGAAGAAACACTATCTGCACTTCGATATTCGTCAAAACATTTTCAAGCTTGCCTTACAGCTAAGTCTCAGTTGTATGCTTAAGTTGTGTGCAGTGGGATGTGAACTGAATACAACTTCCTGGGTTATGCCTTTAAAAAGCAAGCCTAGCCTGTGCCGGAGCGATAGTCCAGAGCGATAGGGCGTTGGCCTTGTACATGTCCGATGGGGTTCGATCCCTGTCATCCCATATGGTCCCCTGAGCACCAGCAGGAGTAATTCCCGAGTGCAGAGCCAGGAGTAACCCCCTGAGCATTGCCAGGTGTGACTCAAAAAGCAAATAAATAAATAAATAGATAGATAGATAGATAAATAAATAAATAAATAAAACAAAATATGCAATCAAAAAAGGAGGGGCATCTGGATCATATGGCAGAACAGCAACAGGAAGAGACCGTGGGCCTTGCAGGTTTTGGTCCTCTACCACGTCAGTCAGACTTTTTTTAGCAGGAGAGAAAGGCAGATCTCATGTATAATATTCTTTTTTTTTTTTTGCTTTTTTGGGTCACACCCGGCGATGCTCAGGGGTTACTCCTGGCTCTGCACTCAGGAATTACTCCTGGCGGTGCTCGGGGGCCATATGGGATGCCGGGATCGAACCCAGGTTGGCCGAGTGCAAGACAAATGCCCTACCCGCTGTCAAGTATAATAGTCTTATTTTGGGGCTTCTGCCACATTCAGGCTATCTTAACAGAGACTGAGGGAAGCTGAAAGTAGAATGACTGGTTTAGACAAGATTAGAATAATCCAGACAAGAAGCGATGAAGGTCCGGCAACACCAGTGTGAGTGGAAGAAAAGGGACTATGTGAAAAGGGGGAAGAGTTTTTCTTTAAGCCTAGATCTTCAGGAATTCAAGGAGAAATACAATTCTATCCATGACTTCTGTGAGTCTTATGTTAAACTCACAGTTCAGTTTTCGTTTAAAAATAGAAATCTAATGAGTAAAGAGAAACAAAAATAGGGCATTAGCTCTTTCTCAGACCCAACTCAGAACTGCTGCAATGGAGATATAATTAAATCAATGTAGTGTCCTGACCTATTCAGAAATTTTATTTTGGACCAAACAAAGCTTCAGTCAGCTTTGGGCAAGCTGAGAAGCAACATATAGTACAAGCTCCAGAATAATTTAAATATAGATGTTGTGGCTAGAGATCACAACTCCAAGTCAACAAAAACATTGACAACAACAAGTTTTCAGAGATGCTTTAATTAAAAAAACATGATTTTATTTATTTATCTATTCATTCATTTATTTATCTATTTATGTATTCATTCATTTATTATCTATTTATTTATGTATTTAGTTATGCATTTATTTATTCATTCACTTATCTATCTATTTATTCATTTGTTTGTTTGTTTAATTATTTGGTTCACACCTGGCGATGCTCAGGGGCTTACTCCTGACTCTTCCAGTCAGGAATTACTCCTGGCAGTACTCGTGGTACCATATCATATAGGATGCCAAGGATCGAACCTGGGTCAGCAGCATGCAAGGCAAACGCCCTCCTCGCTGTGCTATCGCTCCGGCCCCCAACAAGATTTATTTTAAATTGCAACATATCTATTCTTTGCCAACAATTTGCTAAGACTTAAAGATATTTTAAGCAAGCTAAACAAGTTTCCCATTCCTTTTCTTTCCATCTTTCTTCACACTAAAACTTTGCACCCAAAGGTATTTCTTTGCATGCAATTAAATTGTACGAAAATTTTAGTTGGGACAGGGAGAGAGCTCAAGTGATCAGAGCACATAGGAACCTTGTTCAAAGCCCTAATATTTATCTCCGACACCAAACAGTCCCAGCATCAACCACTGGGCAGAGCATCAGTAGGAGGAGCCCTCAGGCTCTTTGTGCCCTCCGGGATGGCCATTATTTATTTATTTTTAAATAAAAATTAGTTGGACACAGTTTAATTATGAAGAGTCACACAGCATTTAAAGCAAATAAAGGAATGTTTGTTAAGCATAGGTTCCTACACCAGGCACTTTGGACTGTGAGAACTGCAAATGCTTGGGGCATACAATACTGCGGCCACCCTCAGTCCCTGGAGACACTTGACCAGCCAACCCGAGTAGAACTTCGCTGCCTCCGGCCATGTTCCTGGGATGACCCAGCCCCCTTTGGAGTTCCGGTTCCGGAAAAGCTCTGTGCAGCCAAAATAATTTACTGTTTGTTCTACCCAACTCTTGGCAACAGGCCTCTGACTGACCTCTCTTTTCTTAGAACACTTACTAAATAAAGCCTTACAATTGTGACCCCTTCCTCTGTTTATTGCCTACAGCCTATTTTTCCAAGACTTAAAAGCCTCTGATTGGAAATGGAATCACTGCTAAGGATTCAGCCTTTGGCTCCCAGTCTCTTCTGGAAGGTAGAACACACTCTTCAACAGGGGCCTTTTGAAAGCTCAGGGGTTAAGGTCTGGCCTGAAGGTGATCAATCCTACTTGGATCACCAGACAGAGCTCAGAGCACCTGGATTTGTACTCCACATACAGAGAGCTCGCCAGTCGGATCCCCAGCACAGAGGCAGGAGTTCTTAAACACTGCTGAGAGTGGCCTAAACCTCCCTCCTCACCTCACCCTTACCCGCCTCCAAAGAAAATTCTTTTTAGTGACTGCCCACTGACTACTATTTGTGATGTTCTCTGTCTTGACTTCGCCTTCCTATACCTCTTCATTCCCTCCTCTGTGACTCTTGGGACTCATTCTCACAATTAAGTTCCCAGGCACCTCTGCCTGAATCAGAATGGAGCTCAGGCTGTCTGGACTTGTTGAATAAAATCTGTTTTCACCTCTTTAATGAATAATGCCCAGCTTTGTGTCTCTTTGACAGAAAGAGGTGTATTCATTTTACAGTTCTGTGATGTGGGCTTTATCATTCTTATTTCAAAGATAAGGAAATTGATCCGCCTAGAGATTAAATGACTCTCCCAATAACATGTTTAGTATTCACTAGTACTGAGTCATAAAATTATATAATTATTGAGCTGCAGGAAAGGGTAAGATTCATTTCATTCGGCATTCTGAGCAGAGGATTTTATCGAGGACTATTTAAATGTTAGCTGTTTGTACCCGGTGAAAACCGGGTAGGGGTTGCTAGATTTGACAAATGAAAATACAGGGCACCTAGCTAACAACAAATACATTATTAGTATCAATCTGCTCTTATTAGTTGTTTATTCTTTATTTATCTGAAATGCAAATTTAACTATATTGTATCTGGCAACTCCATCAATTTCCTAGGGTCCATCCAACTCACATCGCACCTAAGAAAATCAACCATCACATAATTTCTTTGCAGGAATTTGTGGTCAGGATCCATGAGTCTATGATAAGAAGACTATAATTTAATGAGTTTGGGGTTTTGACAAGACACTAAACCTTTGTGAAGTTGGGTAAACCCTACAAAATCATATTTATGAAAATGGCATGGTTCATTCACAAACTCACCAGTAAGTGCAAAGTAACTTTAACATGCTTGTGTAGCTTATAAACTTAAGTATCCAAATACCATATAGTGGCCAACTAGGCCCTCACGCTGCTCTCTATCTGACCAATCACTTCATGACAAAGTAATAAGTAAGTTTCTCCCCAAACAACCTATGCAGGGTCCTCAGACAGAAATAACAACCCTCTTTTTGTTTGGTATGGTTTTGGGTCACACCAGTCTCTGCTTTCAGCATTCATTCCTGGCAGGGCTCAGGGGACCATATTGGGATGCCAGGGGTGAAAACATGGTTGTCCACATGAAAGGCAAGGCCTTACCCGCTGTGCTGTACTATTGCTTCAGTCTCTCTCTTTTTTTTTTTTTTTTTTTCAGGGTGGCGGGGAGGGAGGCCATTTAGTCCTACTTGGCAGAGAAGGTACGTTTTGGGGAAGCTGATAAACAGGGAAGGTTCAGAGCCAAGACTGGGGGAAACAGAGGGCAGAAGAGTTATTTCTGCTGATGAGTAAACAAAACCCTGAAAAAATAGATCGGTCTTAGCAATCAAGAGATCAGAGGTTCCAGGGTTGACTCATTATTGAGAACAAAGAAATGTGAGTATTTTCTGGCAAGGCCCATGACTTTGTAAACACAGACACGAGTGAGGGCAATGCCATGGTGATAACATTCCCTATTTCTTTACTGACTGGCCCAGCACCACTGATAAAAGCCATGTTTTGCACACACGCCCTAAAAAAACGCTGAGAAAGTTAAAAAAAAAAAAACTGCCATAGTTGCAGTCTTTTCCCACGCCAGTTAGGAGTTAAGCCACAATAAATTGCAGGAGACCAATCCAGAGCCAATGTTCTGTTATTGGCCTTCCTCTCCCTCTTTTTAGAAACGAAGCCATGGGGAGTCAAAGCCTCAAGAACTCAAGGTCACACCATTAATAAGAGGAAGAGCTAGACATCAGCATAGCAGCAGGAAAGTTTTTCCATGGGGAGGGGCTGCAGCTGGAGCTGCCACCTGGACAGTGGGCCTTGGAGGCCTGGCTGAGCTTGGGGGGAGGCCTGGCTGAGCGTGCATGGGGGAGGTTCAGGCTTGGCACCAGTGCGCATAGGCCCCTTTAGGGCCAGGAAGTCCTAGTGAGTTCACTCACACAAAGGTCAATTTATCCTAAACAGCAGGGTTCACAAAACCCTACTGCCGGAAACACAATATTGCCATGCCTCTGGGAATTCGCCTGGAAGTGAGGTCTTTCTGGGACTATTTCATCTTTCCTTGACATCTTGCTCTTTGCTCATCCTTCTGTTGTTATTGTTGTTTTTCTTTGCACACTGACGTTCTCTTCTTACTCATGAACTCGTCCACAGTCCTCCAAGAAGTGCCCCATCTCTACACCTTCAGGACTTTTCATTTTGGTCTACCCACTCCTAGGAAACAGATATGAGCACCTGGGTGCATGTATGTGTATGTAGAGCTTAGCTTAAGAACATCAACTCTACAGATGGTTTGAGTGTGACTCCTGACTTACCACTTCGCTTTTGCCTGTTTTTGATGCCTCATCTGTAAAACGGAACTTATACCAGCCTCAACTCTGAGGAAATGACAAGGAGTAAGTTAGGGAATGTTTGTAAATACTGAGCATAGTAATAGTATATGGTTCATATGCCAGAAATGCAGCGACTGTTGTTATTACTATCATAGCAACTCTGGTGTTTATAGCTCTTGGTTGGGTGTTTCCAAGTCCCAATTCGAAATTCTCAGTGGAGATAGATATTGCTTGAGCTTGTCTTGTGGGTAACCAGGTAACTAGGTTTTCTGTGAATTGATTGCCCTGTCTGGAAGGTAGACTCAATGCACTGTTGACTAGTTCAAATGTCATCAGGGGCTATGAATGGGAGTCAATGTTTTTGGAAGGTGTTTTCATATGGCTAGCACCTGAAAGATGCTTAGTATGAAATATGTGAAAGCTTTGTTCACAGATATTAAATATTGAATTTAAAGTGTGTGAAACCTTTGGGATTCACCCTTTTGTCCCCTTTGGGTTAGAGAATCCTTCCTAATTTCCATACCAATTATATGCTTTCCCACCTCCCAGGGAGTCATATACCCAATCTGCATTTATCAAATGCTTACTTAGCATAAGGAATCTTTTTCTGCACCATATGCAATTCTTAAGGGTGATAGATGGTAGGGGTGGTTCAGAGGATGAGGTATAAAAATAAATTATTTGTTTTTCAAGGCAGTGAAAATAAGATGGGCTTCATAAAATTAATTTGAAAAGCATATTATACATATGGTAATGGAAATATAAAGTATTAAGACATCAGAGAGAGGGATAGGTATACTTTGGTTACTGGGGACTCATGGAAAATCCTCCAGTGGGCCAGGGACATGGATCAGAGATAGAGCGTGTGCCTCTCCTGTGAGAGGCCCTGGGCTAGATTCCCCAGCACTGCAAAAATATAAATCAATCAATACAATTAAAATAGCTATAAACACAGCACAGAGAATGTAAATTTTGAAAAGGAAAAAAAGTCCTCATGAAGAAACTCATTTGTCCTAGATAATAAAGATGGAAAAATACCTAATCAGAAAAGATGAGAAAAAGATATATAAGGACCAGGAGATATACTTCAGTGATAGAGTATTTGCTTTGCATGTATGAGGTCCTGGGTTTGATCTCTAGTACTGCCAACAGAACCCCAAATTAAAAGCTATATCCTATGCACAGTATGAATGTATTTTCAGACATGGTACCATGTACATCCTATTGGACCTTAGTAAGTGGTTTGGTTGGGTTCAAGTATGTTATTTACTTAATGGGGAAGAATGTGCATAAGAACATTGGCATCAAATCACAAAGGACTTTGATGCCAAGCTTCAGAGTTGATGCTTAATTTTATAAACAAGTAGAACCTGTCAAAGAGAAGTAATAAAATGCCTGCTGTCTAATTTTGTTTTATGTTTTCATTTTTGTTGGCTGCATGTGTTGTAAAAGTGTGTCTGCTTAAGCATCTCATTCTCCCAGCTCCTAGAAGACAGACTTTATATAATAACTAACCTAGCCTGAGTCTTCACCTTTGTCCTTGCCAGGTGCTAATCTAAGCACTCGCGATGTTTATGCCCTCATAATGACCCACTGAAATAAGCATCATTACCCTCATTTTACTGAAGATGAAGGCAGCACTGAACAGAAAGCAATCAAAGGTTACTACCTGGAAGGTGGTAAAGGTGATTCATAAACCAGGCTGACTGCTGTGTTGTGCTGTCTTCTGCTAGCTGCAAAGCCTTTCTGCAGCAAAACCAAAGGTAACTCAATCAACAATTCCGGAAATGGGGCTAGAGAGACCGGTACACTGGTAAGGCACTTGTCTTCATGTGGTCAACCTGGATTCGATCCCTGGGCCAGCTAGGTGTGCCCCCTCCTCCCACCAATATTTTAAGAATGGAAATAAACCAATCCAGAGCTGGAGAGGTACTACAGCAGGTAGGGTGTTTGCTTTGCATGGGGCCCACCCACCTTCAATCCCCCAGCACCTCGGTTCAATCCTCCAGGCCCACCAGTAGTGATTACTGAGTGCAGAACCAGGAGTAAGTCCTGAGCACTGCCAGGTGTGATCCAAAAATCAAACAACAATAAAACAATTCTGGACTTTAAGGAAACAAACTGATTCCAAGTTATACACAAGGCAATGATCCTTTGATCCTAAAGAGGAGGAAGCCTGGTTATTTTTGTTACCTGGCTGTTAATGACCAGTTATCTAGGTCTGACTTTTCGCTGCATATTCAAGATCAGAAACACAGCCTTGCTCTAGATTTGGGATATGGGAGACGATCCCAGCTTCAGTCATAGTTCAGAGAACAATTCTTCAAATCCCTGAATAATTTATGTGCAGTGGCTCATTCTCCCTCTTATATTAAGCTTTTACTTTCCAATCAAAAGCACAAGGAGAAGTACAGGTGTTTTCTTCGAATCACTGGCTATCAGGACGCGGAAGGACTTTTTTTCTGTTCCTCTTAATATTGCTGCTCTGAATTCAGTTCTTGGATTATCTACTACCCCATTAACATGGTCTCAGCAGTCTACAAGTCTTTTTACCACTACCCCATACCGGATGGGTAATGCTCACAAGCGAGATACATTACCTCTGCTGATGAGATAAGACTGTTTGTGGGTTGTGTGTAGCTCCTGGCATGCCACACCTTTTCTTCCACTCAAAGTGAATCAATAATGCAAATAACTAAGAAAGATCCTATAACAGAGTCAAAGGTAATTACATTCTAAAGGCTCAGGGATAGATGTGACTTGTTATAGCTCGCATGCTTGAAGCCTTGGGCTCAATCCCCTCCCAGCCAAAAAATTTAACATTATGCATTTGGCAAGGTTGTCAATTTAACCATGAATAGCAAAAACCGACTAGTAACACCAGAGTAGGTTATTTTATTTATTTTTTCTCTTTGGGTCACACCTGGTGATACTCAGGGGTTACTCCTAGCTCTGCACTCAGGAATTACTCCTGGTGGTGCTCAGGGGACCATATGGGGTGCTAGATACTGAACCCGGGTCGGCTGAGTACAAGGCAAACGCCCTACCTGCTCGAGCCCCCAGAGTAGACTTTTTTGATAGGTTTTGTGGAAGAAACCTGCTGATTTCAGAGACAGTACAAGCATTTGCATGTGGTCGACTTTGTTTCAATTCCCATCATATTATATAGTTCCTGGAATGTTGCTAGGAGTGATCCCTGAACACAGAGCCATGGAGGCCTGCACACTGCCAGATATAGTCCCAAAAAAACAAAACCAAAAAAAAAAAAAAAAAGAGAGAGAAAAAAACATGCAGATTTCACTAGTGGTTGAAATCATCCAATTACTGGAAGCTCACCATTTCCAATGAAAGGCATTTACAAATTTGAAAACTCAGAAAATTTTCCATTTATGCAGTTGAAAAGTATTTCTAATGTTTTTAGAAATAGTCTATGATACACCAGGATATCCCTTTGTTCTACTCTGCATCTTCTCCTACTGAATTTTCAAAATTCTTTTTAAGTCCTACATTGAAGAAGTGACTCTAGGACATAATATTTACAAAGCAATTGCAAACCACTACATAACTGAACATCTCTTTCTTTTTCTTTTCTTTTTTTTTCTTTTTTGGTCACACCCAGCAATGCCCAGGGGTTTTTCCTGGCTCTGCACTTAGGAATTACCCCTAGCAGTGCTCAGGGGGCCATATGGGATGCCAGGGATTGAACCTGCATGCAAGGCAAACACCCTACCCACTATGCTATCGCTCCGGCCCTCTCTTTCTCTCTAAGACAGCTGACATGTGCCCCAACTTATAAACTTTAGCTTAATAAAATCTTTCGTATTCTTTTTCTTCTCCAATATTATCAGAAAGGGCTCATCCATTTTTTTTTTTTTGTTTTTTTGGGGGGTCACACCTGGCAGTACTCAGGAGTTACTCCTGGCTCTGCACTCAGGAATTATTCCTAGCAGTGCTTGAGGTAGTATATGGGATGCTGGGGATTGAAAAGCGGGTCAGCCGTGTGCAAGGCAAACACCTTCCCCGTGGTGCTGTTGCTCCAGCCCCAGGGCCCATCCTTTATAGCGCTTATTTGTCCGTTTAGTTTCTTAATTAGATCCTCCAGTTCATTCAGGAGCTGCGTACTTACAGAGAAGTAATTGTGCCAACCTTCCAGGTAGAAATATTTTCCTTTCCTTTAAGGAAAATTTGATTCAGAGCAAATGTGCAATCATGGAAATTTGAATAATGAGTCATAAAAAAAACTTTTTGATGATGACTCATCCAAATAAAAAAGAGGTCCCAGGGATCAGAGAGATATAGCACAGCAGAGAAGGTGTTTGCCTTGCACACAGCTGACCTGGGTTCAATCCCCAGCAGCATCCCACATGCTCCTCCAAGGACCGCCAGGAGTAATTCCTGATTGCAGAGTCAGGAGTAACCCCTGAGTATTGCTGGGTGTGACCCAAAAAAGAAAAAAAGAGGTCCAAGAGATAGGACAGAGCATAAGACACTTGCTATGCACATGGTCAGCCCCTGTTAGTTCCCTAACACTTTCAGGAGCAATCCATAAGGCCTGAGCACGCTGGGTTGTGGACCAATAAACCATATGGAAAAACAAAATAAAACAAACAAAAAAAAATTATTCATCTGATATGCACTTTTCTTCATTTTAGTAAGCAATTATGGTTTATCTGCAGAATATTCAAAACATCTGATACTCACAACCCAGACCAATAAAATCAGAATTTCAGGTGGTGTTAGAATGAGAAGTAGGCAAAGGATTGCTCAAATTGCAGACGATTGCTGGGGCAGACCAAATTCTTAGTCTAAATTCAATCCTTGCTGTTCAGAATGTGATCCCAACTTACAATATCAGCACCAAGTTAAGTGCTGTTTAAAAAGAGACAGGCTGGAGCGATAGTATAGCAGGTAGGGCATTTGCCCTGCATGCGGCCAACCCGGTTCAATCCCCGGCATCCCATATAGTCCCCGAGCACTGCCAGGAGTAATTCCTGAGTGCAGAGCAAGGAGTAACCCCTAACCATTGCCGGGTGTGACTCCAAAAGCAAAAAAATAAATAAAAAATGGAGAATTATTGGGGGCCAGACTGATGGTGCAGTGGGTAGGGCATTGATTTTGCATGCAGCAAAACCTAAGTTTGATCCCCTGTGCCCAATATGCTCCCTGGAGCCTGTCAGGAGTGATTCCTTAGTGCAGAGCCAGGAGTAAGCTGTGAAAGCAGCCAGGAGTGACCCAAAAAACCAAAACCAAAAAAAAAAAAAGTCATAGCCCCCATTTAGGTGAACCCAAGTATGCATTTAAGCAAGATAGCTTGCTGCTTCTGATGCACATTAAAGTTAATAAAGCTCACATGAAAAAATTTTATGCTATGCTATGTATAAAAATCGGTGCACACGGGCCAGAGCAATAGTTCAGTGGTAGAGTACTAGCCTTGTGCGCTACCAAGCTGGGTTGATTTTGGCATACCATATGGCTCCCTGAGCACCACCAGGAGTAGTTGCTGAGTGCAGAGCCAGGATTAACCCCTGAGCATCGCTGAGTGTAGTCCCCAAACTAAAATAAATATTCTTCTAAATTCACTTAAAAAAAAGGTACACAAATCAAGAATTATTGATGATAAATCAAGAATTGATTTTGACACAAATTTTGTACCATGGGTAATAGCACCAAATGCAGTTTATAAGTATTTCTAATATTCTTAGAAACAGTCTATGATAGCACCCATATATTCCTTTGTTCTAATCTGCCTCTTCTCCTAGTGTTCTTAAAAGTGGTAGTCGTGAGAAACTTAACAAATGTGAAAGGTTTCCGAATATACAACCACCAAAAATTTAAATCAAAAACATCCAGTAATGAGTTGATGTGTACTGGGCTGACTCACCTATGTTGCATTTCTGATGGAAGATGTTTAAGAAACCCTGGTCTAGGCCAGATTCTGGAGCAGGTGTCAGCAAACTAAAACCCACTGAAAAAAATTCAGCTCTGGGATTAGAGAGATAGCTCAGTGGGACAGAGCACATTCTTTGCATGGGGGGGGGCCTGGGTTTGAGCCCCATACCACATGTTTCCCACAGCACCTCTGGGAGGTACCCCTAGGCACAAAGCCAGAAATAACCCCTCCCCAAGACTTTGTGTGAGTGGAACCCTCCAAGAAACAAAGTAGAATGCAGTTTTCTGATATTTAGTAAAGGCTTTATTAAACAAGTCACTCCCATTAATACAGAGATAATCCACTCCTGTTCATTTGCATGCCACAGAGGCTGCCTGTGTGCTACAGGCAGAGCCACACAGTTTTAAGAGACCTGATGCTGACGAAGTCTTCAGTACTAACTCTGGCTTTTTGCAGAAAATGTTTACCAACCTTCCAAAGACGGGCTGGCTAAGAAAGCATCTCTGGGTTTCCTTCAGGGGACAGGTGGAAGGGACGGCAAGAGCTCCTTGCCCTTAAGCTGGTGACATCCCTTCTGAGGACAATTCTGCAGCCACACAGGCTTTTTTATATTCACTTATCAGGTCCTCATGCCAAAAGGAGCCTGTTATTTCTAATAGAATTACTTCTGGCTCTATTCTCTGGAGAAACAGATGGCCCAGCAAGAGTCCGCCCGAGTCATGCTCAGACACAAGCAGACATTTTCTGTCATTTAAATGATGTTGCAGAATCATTTGGCGAAAGCAAAGTGTCTACTGGAAAAACAGGACGGCAGGAACCAGGAAGGTGAAACGCCCAGGTGATCTCTTCCACTTGGCTTCCATTTTTTGCTTCTTTGTTCTGGTGGTTTACTCCTTTTCTCTCTCTACCTGCTTTATTAGATATTTTTACATACATGTGACCTTCACCTTCATTCATTACTGGCTTCTTGTTAGAGAGTTGGAGCTCACTTGGCTAGCCCTTGGAAGGATCGGGAGGTGAGCTGCCCTAGCTGGTGCTCTTTGGCAAGACAGCTGGCTCCACCCAGGTTTCGGTCTTTCCACTGTGATCACCAGACTGAGAGAAGCTTGCCAGCCCAAGGCCCAAATCACCAACTTGGTCCCAGTAGGAGCTCTGGAGCATTATTTCTTGAACTCAAATATATTATCTGGGGGCCGGAGCTATAGCACAGTGAGTAGCGCGTTTGCCTAGCACATAGATGACTGGGATTTGATACCCGGCATCCCATAGGGTCCCCTGAACACTGCCAGGAGTAATTCCTGAGTGCAGAGCCAGGAGTAACCCTTGAGCATTGCTGAATGTGACCCAAAAAGCAAAAATAATAATAATAAATAATAATAATTATCTGACCAGTTTGTTAAGCTGTAGTTTCTAATTCCATGAATCTGGAACTGGACCTGACTGTTGTCTGTTTCTGGAATGGGGTTTGGGGGTGGCGTCCAAGGTGAAAGTGATGACCATAGGATTATAACTTGACTCTATGAGCTCAGGGCCAAGGTTGATCAAACATGGTCTATGACCATATCCTGCCCAAGGTCTCTTACTGTACATAAAGGTTTCATTGGAATGTCGTCATGTTCACTTGTCTTATGTACTGTTGGTCGCCAACTCTGAGGTACTATAGCTGAGTTGGAGTAAGGTTGGCAGGGATTATAACCTGTCAAACCCAGAATATTTTCTGTGTCCCTTGCAGAACAAATAACAATTCAAGATTGGCTTCAAATTGGCCACCATCTGTGATCATCTGGAGGGCTTCTTATGCATGTTGATTCCTAGTATCCTCAATCAACTTTCAAGACAGTTGGGGGCACACCTGGGGAGTCCCATTGTTTCCAAGCTCTTAGGTGATGCCAGGAGGCTCACGGACTAAGGAGCAAGACTGTTTTATTTAGTCTGAGCACATTTGTTTCTCCTGGGAAATTTCTTGAAGGAACTCATTCTTTTTCTTTTTTAAAGACAAAGCATCAGAGAACTCACAGATATGGATTATTGTAGCAGAATGATTGGATTAAAATCACCAAGAAAGAGGTGCAAAGGAGAGAGTGTCAGGAGTGAAGGAACTCAATTGGTATCAGATACATAAATCCAGGTCAGGCTGAGGCCCCTGAGGCTTCTCTTTCCTACTGCCAAGTCCTGATAGGGGACTCTTAGAATTACAGTGGTGCTGGCCGGGACCCCAGGAAACTGGCCTAGTGCTGGAAATTCCTGTGCAGGAAGTGAGTGAAGGAAATTTTATGGGCAGGAAGGCATGCCCTTGGATTAACATCTGTAGAGGAGAGGGAGAAGAGAGAAGGATTAGTGAAGAAGACAAAGATAGGCTGCAGCAGTTTTAATTTTGGGGTCACACCTAGTAACACCTCAGGGGTTACTCCTGGCCTTGAACTCAGGAATTACTCCTGGAGGTGTTCAGGGAACCATATGGGATGCTGGGGATCGAACCCGGTCGGCCACGTGCAAGGCAAACGCCCTACCCACTGTGCTATCGCTCTGGTCCCTGCAACAGTTTTGAAAAGCCTCAGTGATTTCCATGGGAAGAGATGAAGCTCTTTGAACTGGTCCCCAAACAGTGGGAGATATCAGCCCTTTGTCACCTGTGAGCCCTACAGTACTGCCCTAAGGATGTCATGTGGGCTCTCTCAGTCAGGGCAGCTCCTAACACCCAGCAATAGCTTATCTTCATTTAGTTAGTCCTTATGGGGCTTTTGTTTCTTTGTGTGAATGTGGGGGAGGGGTGTTGTCAAGTGGTGCTTGGGGTTGCTCCTGGCAACATTCAGAGGACCCAGTAGCGCTAGGGATCAAACCTTGGTCTCTCACGTGCAAACCATGTGCTCACCTTTTAAGTTATCTCTGGCCCTCAGTCCTCTTACGAAGGTGGGATTTTCATTTTTACAGCTGGAAAACCAAGCTCAGAGAAGTTAAATTCATTTCTCAGTTTCCACAGCAAGAAAGCGATGAGCTATTAATTCCAAATTAGACTTGTGAACACCAAAGTTCACCATTTCCTTAAAACCAGCATTTCTTGGTCTGTGTTCCTGAGAATAGAGCCACGTAGAGTTCACCTAAAAGGATAAAAGACTACATAATTAAGTAGTTTTGGAAACCTTGAATTAAACATAAGAAGTTTCTCAGTGGTTGACTTTTTTCAGAATCTTTTTCTAAAAGTTATTAACGTGTCTCTTTCCCTGAACTTACTTTTAAAAGAAAAAGCCTAACTCTGCTCTTTCCAGGTTGGGGAGACAGCTCAGGGACTGGAGCACATGTCTTGCATGAGCAATACCCCAAGTTTGTTCCCCAGGACTGCGTGTTTCACCCCACACCCTGGCTCAGTGAGTCTAGGCCTGGTGATCCCCAACACAGCTGGGCCAGAGCAGCATTGTATTGTGGGTCCAAGCACTGAACTCTCTGATCCAATTGCCTGATCAGATACTGCAGGGAGTGCCCTCTGAGCTCTATGAGGACTGCTTAGGAGAACCCTGCGCCTTTTCCAGCAATAAATAAATAAATAAACAAACAAAAACCACCCCAGAACTGTTTTGTATCAGAATCTATACACACATTTTGGGTCTACCATATTGCCCTAACCTGTCTTCAAAGTCTCTTTCCAGGGGAACAAGGTCTTACAAACAGGCAGCCCAGTGACTCTGCCTCTACATTCTCCCTTGTCCCTTTGCCAAGAACAGAACTTTCCTAGGACGTAGCTTTACAGAAGGAATGGAATGTGAGTTTATACTTTGTTTTTCTCTTATCCTAATTTAGAAATACTGGTGCAGAATGTCCTGGTGAAAAGAGGGAGCAAGCATGGCTTTGTTAGAGTGGAATGATGCCTTCCCATGCTCCCAGCCAAGTCTGACAAGAGGCCAGCTCTCATTTTCCCACGATCCCTGGCTGGGTTGGTAAAGAGGTCTCTTTCTACTTTGATGGAGTTTTTGAGTGTAGTGCTGCAGTTTGAAGTTGGCAAAGACACTGTGCAAATATATAAAACTAAAACGACAATTTTATCATTCTTAAATACCTTCCGAAGGATGATGACAGCCTTAAATACCTTCCAAAGGAAATCTGAAGTGCTTCCATTTAAGTACTTTTTCAAATATGTGTATAAAATAAAGCTAAGAAATAAATAAATGGGAGGGAGAAACAATGTAAAAGTTGCTTTTCTAGAAACTTTATCCTAAGTAAGGACATGCTGAGGGATCCTGTAGAGATAGTACAGGGGTTAGGCCATGTGCCTTGCATGCAGTTCACAGACGTATGCTTCCTGCCCCTGCATATGGTCCATTGAGGGATCCCTGAGCACTGAGGAATATGGCTCCAATATCCTCCAATCCCCTCACCCCCTAGAGAAGATGCTGAGGAATCATTCTATTTGGGTACTGGTAGAAGCAGGAATAGAATGGAGGGTAGGAGCTCAGACATTTGCTTTGTTTCCCTTTCCTTTACCCCTCTGGCTAAGTCATCTGCACCACATTGGCCTGGAGATTTCCACCTAAAAATATGAGGGCCAGAGAAGACGAGCATGGAAAGCATAAGAATCAAATCCAGGCCACCTATTGGCTGCACATTTGGATGACTAGCAACTGCATCACCTCTCACCATTCTCAGTTTGACCTTGGCCACTCTTGCTGACCTTAAGATGGGAAGGCTGTTTTTATGGTTTTAGTCAGAGTCTCTTGTACAGTGTTTATCAATCTGACTAATCCTACCTGGAACTTAGGGTTTAGGTGGCACATTCCCTTTGGTTGGTGAAATATGAAATTGAGAAAGTAGAGAAGGTCGATATTTGAGATTAGCATCCCAGACTATTCTAGTTTGAGGGACAGACATGCGATTTAAAATCTGCCCCTAAACCCTATGGCTTGAACCTCGATTTTCATGCTTCAGACCACAAGGGCCTCTGAACTTTGTTATTAGATGAAGAGTTTCATGGAGTGAAAAGAGACCAGGGAGTTGCCAAGAGGACACTTCAAAACTATAAACACGTATCTACTCAAGGATGCAAAAACATGCACACAAAAGACATGCAAATCTGCGTTCATTGCAGCACTGTTTACAATCTGAAAACAAGTCAAGTACAGAACCAACAGATGAGTGGTTAAAAATAATTGTATCGGGCCAGGGAGATGGCTCAAAGAGCTGGAGCAAATGTTTTGTGTGTGAGAACCCTGGGCTTGATCCCAGGTACCACATGATTCCCTGAACACTGTCATGTGTTCCCATCCCATCACCCAAAAATGAATTTATGGTGTATAAGCACAAAGAATACTACTGAGCTAAGAGAGACAAACTTTTGCATTTTGCTACAACGTGGATAGAAATAGAGGGTGTCCCCACAATCGCCCCATGCTCCAGGTAAGACTCCACTGCTCCAGATGAGCATTTTCTGTTGAAAAACTCAGGCATGTGGGTTTTGTAACTGTAATCTCCAGGTTTTCATGGAGTCAGGGATAGGCTACCTCCCCTATCTCCCTGTACTGTGTGAAGTCGTGACAGTCACTCACCCTCCCTCCGACCCCCCCCATATGACACCCAGTTAAAAATTTAACTCCAGCTGTTTTACTGCATTAAAAATTTTGGACTTCCGAGCAACATCTCAAGCTCTACGATGCTGATAAACCAAGAGTAGTTGATGGCATGTAATGTAGGATGCATATCCAATCTCAATTAACAAAATATCAACAACATCTTGGTAGTATGTCAAACAAGGGCTTAATAGCTCCTTGGTGAGATACACAATATTTCACTAACTTTCTTCTAAAGAAACATTTTTGATCATTCTTTTAGCAAATTATAACAAGCAATATAAAATAAATGATTGAGGGCATGCTATGGGGATAGGTTTAAGGGTGGTTGGCAAAATTGGAGGTAATGGTGGTGGGATGGTGCAATGGTGGTGGGACTGGTGTGTGTATACTGAAAGTCTGTAACAAATCATCATGAACAACTTCGTAAACCATAGTGTTTATATATAAGGTGTAATGGGAAAATAAAAATAAAATAAAATAAAATAAAATAAAATAAAATAGTGTCACTTGTCTCTTGTCACTTGTCTTCCCATTGTTCATCGATTTGTCCGAGCAGGCACCAGTAACATCTCCATACATCCTGTCGCGCTAGTGTAGCCCAAGGGCATCTACTCGCTCCAGGAACACAAGAGCCTCACATCATTCCTTCAGGTCATGGGAATGAGGTCTATAGTTGTTACTGGTTTTTGGCATATCAAATATGACATGCTAAGCAAAATAAGTCTGAAGGAAAAAAACCCACATGATCTCACTTGTGTGGTATATAAATAAATAAAATGAGGGGCTAGACACTTTCCAATGAAGGCAAACCCTTAGATCTTAAGTACGGTTTGGGGAGTCACAGAGTGTGAGGGAGGGAGAGAGCAGATGAAAGGGGCCTAGGAACAATGGTGGAGGGATATTGGCACTTTGGTCAGTGGTATAGTGTAGCAGCATTGAAACCTAAAGCATAAACGTTAACACTGCTGCAAACCATGCTACCTCAATAAAAAAAGATACAAAATAATAAAATAAAATCCAATCAAAGGGCTGGGGAATAGCTTGGGTGGCAAGAACACAAACCCAGAATATTCAAGGCCCTGGGTTCTAGACCTGCATGGTCCCCCAGCACTGCCACGTGGCCCTGGTAGCCTCTGAGCATCACATGGCTGAGCACTGAACTGTCAAGACAGCCATACTGCATGGGTTATCACCAGCAGTGGCTCGCCCCCCTAGCACTTCTGGGGTGACCTCTATAAAAACAATGGCACAAAAATTTAGAGGAGGGGCTGGAATGATAGTACAGCAGGTAGGGTTGCCTTGCATATGGCCCACCCAGGTTTGATACCTGGCATCCCATATGGCTCCCTGAGCTCTTCCAGGAGTGATTCCTGGCAGAACCAGTGCAGAACCAGGAGTAAGCCCTGAGCACTACTGGGTTGTCCCCAAGTAAAATAAAACAAAAAATTTAGAGGGGATGTGATTTTTCCATCTCTGACACTCTCCTTAAAAACTTTTCAGGTAACGGGACGGAGCGATAGCCCAGCGGGTAAGGCGTTTGCCTTGCACATGGCAGGCCCATGCGGGCCGGGTTCGATCCCTGGCATCCCATATGGTGCCCCGAGCACCGCAGGAGTGATTCCTGAGTGCAGAGCCAGGAGTAACCCCTGAGCATTGCCGGGTGTGACCCAAAAATGCAAAAAAAAAAAAACAACTTTTCAGGTATGGGCTGGAGTGATAGCACAGCAGGTGGGCATTTGCCTTGCATGTAGCCTACCTGGGTTCAATCTCCTGCTTCCCATATGGTACTCTGTGTTCCATCAGGAGTAATTCCTGAGTGCAGAGCCAGGAGTAACCCCTCATCATTGCCAGGTGTGACCCAAAAAACAGACAAACAAAAAAACCAAAAAAACAAAAAATAAAAATACCAACCTGCCCCCAAAAAAACACCAACAAAAAAAAAAAAACATTTTCAGGTAGGGGCTGGAGTGGTAGTCAGCAGGTAGGGAGTTTACCCTTGCATGCAGCAAACCCCTGTTTGATTCCCCCGGCATCCCATATGGTCCCTAGGCACACCAGGAGTAATTCCTGAGCACAGAGCCAGGAATAACCCCTGAGCATTGGTGGGTGTGGACCCTAAAAAGAAAAACAAACAAACTATGATTAAGGTGCTTTCCCTGCATGTACCAACACTGGTGTGGATTGCTGTACCAGGTATTGTCCCCTCAATACCAGAGCTAGTAGGATCCCCCGAGCATTCCCAGTGGGATCCAAAACAAAGCACATTTCTTTTTTAGATAAAATAAACCATCTCTATGGTGATCGGCAGAGCCTGGCAAGCTACCTGTGTTGTATTTGACATGCCAAATACCAGTAACAATTATAGACCTCATTCCCATGACCTGATAGAATGGTTTGAGGCTCTTTATGTTCCTGGAGCAGGCAGATGCCCTTGGGCTATCTCGAATGTGCCAGGACATATTTAGATGTTACTGGTGTCCGCTCGAGTAATCGATGATCTACGGAAGTCAAGTGATCAAGTGATCAAGTCATCTCTATAGTGAAAGCCGTAAATGAGACTTTTGGTGGCAATATAGTATATACAGATAATCACTATACAGATATATAAACATTATGCAGATAATGATTTTGTTTGGGGCTTTCAACAAGCTGTGCTCATGGCTTAATCCTGATTTTGTGCTCAGGGGTCACTCCTGGCAGTACCCAAGGCTAGGGATTGAGTTAGGACTGTGGCAAAGGTAATGCATGCAAGACAAATGTCCTCTCTCCTGCACTAAAGCTCACAAATGTTAGTTTATAAGACTCTGCACATAAAACATATATAATGTTGTAACCCAGTGTTGCTTCAACTTAAAGTAAAATGAACAAAATAAAATGGTTTGTTTGTGAAACTGATAACTGTGAACACTTGATTATGGCAAGACTAAATTGGAAGGGAATTTATCTTTTCTGTGGCCAGTTCTTCATTTCACAAGAGAAGGGTACAGAGAGGTCAAATTCTCCCTTCCCAGCCCCCACAGCTATTTGGTGCTGAGCAGGAACTCCTGGCCTGGTGTGCAGGGACTGGACTAGTTCCTTTTCTTTGCCTTTTAATCCATTCCCGCAGGCTTCAGAGGTAGAAGGGAGCTCATTTCCAGGTATTGTTGGGGACCCCAGCGGCTCCCTGCCACTGAACCATACGAGCTTTACATGAAAAACTGAAGAGTCTTCTGGCAAGGTTGATGTCATTTTATTACATAACTTCCTAAGAAGTAAAGTTTTAGCAATAGCAGGAGCAGCACCAATGATTATTTAAAGGGTAAACAAGGAAGGCTGAGTTTCTGTGGCCAGAACAGCACTAAATAATCTGGGCTCTAAGTAAGCAATTTCATTTGCATCATGCCTGTTTTGTTCACTTTCCACTTATACTCAGTGAAAAATAATTCACATCAGATCTTTCAGGAATTGGTCTGGAAATAGCTGATATATTCTCCTCCAAAAATCAGGCTATCCAATTGATGGTCTCCTCACACTAACATGAGAAGAATATTAGGACCTGACTCACTATTAGATGTCTGATATAAAATCTTAGCATTACTTGTCAATATGCTCAAGAATCATTTGCTCCTTAATTTTTTAATTGTACTTTTAAAAACTACATTTTAATTAAAAAATGTTTAAGTGTATAGACAAGTTGAGAGAGTAGTTCAAAAATTGCTCAAATAGGGGCCGGAGAGATAGCCCAGTGGGTAGGGCGTTTGCCTTGCATGCGGCCGGCCAGTACCGGCCAGGGTTCGATCTCCGGCATCCCATATGGTCCCCCGAGCACCGCCAGGAGTAATTACTGAGTGCAGAGCCAGGAGTAACCCCTGAGCATTGTCGGGTGTGACCCAAAAAGCAAAAAAAAAAAAAATTACTCAAATAACCAATATTCAAGTGAACAACTGTTATTATTTAATGAGCAATATGCTTTATCATTCATTCCATTCGCTCAGGTATTGAGGCTCTTCGTGTTCCTGGAGCGAGCAGATGCTCTTGGGCTACACTAGCATGTGACAGATGTATGGAGATGTTACTGGTGCCCTCTCAAGCAAATGGATGAACAATGGGAAGACAAGTGATACACGTGATGTTTCAGCAACACATTGAGATGTGTATTCGTGCTTATGTGTGCATTACTCCCCTAAATTCTTTGAAAATAGATGTTAGACATGAGAATACTTGTAGTCTGCATATACCTCAGCATGCTTGCTATAAAATGGACATTTCCTCTCATCACTATATTATTCTCACAACAGAAGAAAATAAATACCAATTCTGTCATGACTAATTGCAAATCTAATCTCATTTTACATTTTTTTAAATATTTTATTATACCACCGTGAGATATACAGTTACAAAGATGCTTATAAGATGTTCATATTTGGGCTTCGGTCATATATTGTTCCAGCACCCATCCCTCCACCAGTCCCCATTTCCCACCACCAATGTCCCCGATTCCCTCCCCCTCCCTAGCCTGCCTCTGTGGCAGGCTCTTTCTTTCTTTCTTTTCTTTCTTTCTCTTCTTTCTTTCTTTCTTTCTTTCTTTCTTTTCTTTCTTTCTTTCTTTCTTTCTTTCTTTCTTTCTTTCTTTCTTTCTTTCTTTCTTTCTTTCTTTCTTTCTTTCTTTCTTTCTTTCTTTCTTTCTTTCTTTCTTTCTTTCTTTCTTTCTTTCTTTCTTTCTCTCTTCTCTTTCTTTCTTTCTCTCTCTCTCTTTCTTTCTTTCTTTCTTTCTTTCTCTCTCCATCTCTCTCTCTCTCCTCTCTCTCTCTCTCTCCCTTCCCTTCCACATTATGGATTACAATACATACATTAAGAGGCTGTCATGTATATCTTTTACCTGTATTTAATGCTCAGTTCTAGGTTGGTATCAGCACTTTCGACAATTATCTAATCTCATTTTTAATTGCCCATTTAATAGCTTTTTTCTTAAGGTTCCATTTTTCCTGTTGAAGGTTCATAATAATGTCTTCCAACTTTCCATTTCTTTAGGGTTATTTCTGTTTTGTTTTGTTTTGAAGCCACACCCCACTGTGCACAGGGCTTACTCCTGGCTCTATGCTCTGGGATTATGACTGACAATGCTTGGAAGACCATAGATGGTGCCAGAGATCAAACTGGGGACAGCAGGTGAAAGGTAGGTGCCTTAGCCTCTGTACTATCTCTTTAACCCTCTTTAGAGTTCTTTAATGCAGAACAACATCCTGTCTTTCTTTCTCATGGCATTGACTAAAATTAATTAAGGTTGCAAGGGAGGTAGATCACGCCTAACGATGTTTAAGGTTTACTCCTATCCCTGAACTCAGAAATCATTCCTGAATCATTGGCATGGACCTAACCAGAATCAGCTGTAGGCATCACAAGCACCTTACTCATGTACTATAGCTCTGATCCCAATTTATTTATATTTTTAGAGGATCCTCCTGGTGGTGCTCAGGGCCTGAGGGCCCACTTCCAGAGATAAGAACCCAGCAGGTCGAAGCTCCAGCCTGCCTATGTCCAGAGAGTGAGCGAGGCATTTGCTCCACCACTTTGAGCTCTCTTTCACCCATGGCACAACTGCTTTGGCATAAAGACCAGTTATCTTGAGGAGTATCTTACATTTGGTCTTTATCAAATTCTCTGTGATTTTATTTAACTTATTCTCCTGCCTTGGGGCCCGCTGTATTTTTTGGTTATTGGAAATTAGATTTAAAATTCTCATTATGGGGCGCTAAGAGACAGCACAGGGGAAGGGGTGCATGCACCAAACCCCAATTTGATCCCAGCACTGCTGAAGGTAAGCCCTGAGCACTGCTTGACATGTCCCCAGTGGCCCTCAGCAGCTCAGGGCCTCGCCACACATCTATGGGTCCTTGCTTAGCACTGTTTAGTCTGATTGACCAAGAATCAACTAGAATGACCTCAGGCCTTCTCAATGTTGATTTGGGGTCATCCCAAAAGAAATAAAAAAAAACTTATTATATTGAGGTTATTTGGGCAAAAGCAGAATGCTTTATAAGTAATGCTGAGTGCTTCATTGTATCCTTTTTTTTCTTTTCTTTTGGGTTACACTCGGTGACACTCAGGAGTTACTCCTGGTTCTTTGCTCAGGAATTACTCCTGGTGGTGCTTGGGGACCATATGGGATGGTGGAATTGAACTTCGGTTTAGCCACCTGCAAGGCAAATGTGGCTATCACTCAGCTAACCCTGCTGTGCTATCACTCTGGCCCCCTCCTAGTGTACGCCTTAGGTAAGCATATTGTATCAGGTTGTCAGTATCAGCTATTATTATCATCAAGAAAAGATATAGTTCTTGTTCTCTCTTAACAGGTCTTTAATTTCCATGCTTGGGACATGGTACCCAAAAGGAATTAATCTTTGCACATCATGGTGATAGTGGCAAAATGGGACCCTTTAACACTAACATAACAATCAAAACTTGGATACCTGATCCAGGAGAGACTTTGGGTTACTCAGTATCTAGTTTGGTCAAATAGTGTCTCCTATTGGGTTTGGAGTTAAAATTTCAAAATTTAATTCAATTAATTGTAACTTTCCAAATATTTCTATTGGTCAAATATCTCTGATGGGGGCAGAGATGAACTTGAGCTGAGTTTCTCAGTCTAGGATGAGTCACAGTCCCAATGATGGCTAAATAAATCACAGTTCTTGGGGCTGGAGCGATAGTCCAGCGGGTAGGGCATTTGCCTTGCACGCCGCTGGCCCATGGCGGCTTGGGTTCCATCCCGGCTTCCCATATGGTCCCCGAGCACCGCCAGTAGTAATTCCTGAGTGCAGAGCCAGGAGTAACCCCTGAGCATTGCCGGGTGTGACACACACACACACACACACACACAAATCACAGTATTTAGCCTCAGTGACGCCATTATGTTTTTTGGTTTTTGGAGTCATGTTTATCTTTCTTCCAGTTCCTTAATTATTCTTGATGTTCAAGCAGAAGTGAAACCAGGTTTAACACGACAGAAAGGCCATCTATAAAAGAGACTAAGGAGGATGTGGTTACTCAAAGAGCATCAACATATTTTTCACTTATCCAGTCATCATCTGAAACCCTCTGGTCAGGAAATGAGCTCAGAGCATACAGGAGCTGCTACTCTTCATTCAGTGAAGCTTCTGCCTTGGGAGATCCATGGTTTCACCTTATTAGTTTATTTCTCCTTGTGCTGACTTATCACATTCGATTCTGGCTTCCTCTCGAATGACTCTGCTTGTGAGTGAGTGGTGTGTGTGTGTGTGTGTGTGTGTGTGTGTGTGTGTGTGTGAGCTGCATGTTTGTAATCAGAAAACAAAAACTTTTTTTTTTTTTGCTTTTTGGGTTACCAAAAAACCAAATGCTTAGGAGTTAGTCCTGGCTCTTCGCTCAGGAATTACTCAAAGCAGTGCTTGGGATCCATATATGGGGCCACATGCAAGGCAACCGCTCTACCCACTGTGCTATTGCTTTGGCCCCAAGGAAAACTTTTAAGATGAAGATAACATCTGAGACTATAGAAAAACACCAAGACTAACAACATTCACATCATAGAATTCCAGAAGAAGAAACAGAAAGGGTCAAATATCTTTTTTTGTTTTGCCTTTTTTTTTTTAACCTTTTGGGTCACACTCGGCGATGCTCAGGGGTTACTCCTGGCTCTGCACTCAGAAATCCTAGTGGTGCTCTGGGGACTATAGTCCCCACATGGCGGGATCGAACCTGGGTTGGTCACATGCAAGGCAAACGCCCTCCCCGATGAACTATCTCTCCAGCCCTAGAAATATCTTTTGTTTTCTTCTGTTTTTTTTTTTTTTTTGAGAAAGGCCACACCAAGCAGTTCTTGGGGCGACTTAGAGGTCACTTCCCAGTGATCCTGAAGGACCATGCGATGACAGGGACAGACTCCAGGACTCCTGCATGAAGAGCATGCATGTGGCCCTTTGTGGTAGCAGGCACAGGTAATGCAACTCTTGTCCTCAAGCAGAGAAGATTGAAAGCAAGGAACCAGAGACTAAATAATGGAAATCAGAAAAAGATTTTATTTAAGGGAAGGAAAGGAAATGCAAGGAAGTTCCCAGATTATGGGAGGGGTCTCCTGATTAGGATTCCAGAGAGAAGCAGAAACCTTTCTCATTTTATGCCTTTCTAACAAAGGGGTGAGCATTTCTTTTATTGTGCTCCAAGGAAGTGGGCCATTAAAACAAGCGAGAGGATGATGAAATGATTATCTCCTGGTGTTAAGGAGACTAGATGATCTGGATGAATGGCTATGTGGTTTTGGACAGCTTTCTTCACAGTGTCCATTACTTTATTTCAATTCATAATAAAATAGGTATGGCACACCACTTAATATTTTAGAAATTTCAAGTGCTTGGTGGCATGATGTCCATTCGTAATGTGCAGCCATCACTGATATTTATTTCCAGAATTATTTTATCATCCCAAACAGAAAGCCTGTATCCATTTCTCCATACAATGACTCTCATTTCCCCACCTTCCACAGAAAACTTGTTGCTCTGAATATGCCGTTCATATATGCCTTAGCTCTGAATTATGCCTATTGTGTTGCTCTGAATATGCCTATTGGGTTCCCTGATTTTCAGAAATGAAATTCTGCTACATTCTACAACATATATGAGACATCAAGTTATCATGCTTAAGATTTGATGATAGGGATGGAGTGATAGCTTAGGGGGAAGGGTACTTAGCCTGCGTGCAGCCGACCTGGGTTCAATCTCAGGCATCCCATAGGGTCCTCTGAGCACTACCAGGAGTAATTCCTGAGTGCAGAGCCAGGAGTAACCCCTGAGCATAGCCAGGTGTGACCCAACAAAGATAAAAAAGACTTGATGATAAATGAATCAGACACAAAAGGCTGAATACTGAATGAGATCCTGCGAGGCAAGTGCTCTGCCTCATGAGCGTGCCTCTCTAGCCTGTCTTTTAAAAGAGGACAATATATTTATTTCGCAGGGTTGCTGTGAGTATAACCTAAGTACATAAAGACCTGGCACATAGTAGGTGCTCATTGAATAACAGTAAATTTTATTCCCCCCTTTTTCTGTCCTATAAAAGTTTAGATATTCTTTATGAAATGGAATGCAAATGAAGAGGTCAGTGTAATTCTCTTTTTTTTTCTGTAACACTTCTCTGGTTTCTTTCCCTCTCTTTCCTCTTCCTCTTCCTCCTCCTTTTCCTCCTCCTCCTTTTTTCTTCCTTCTCTTCTTCTTCTTCTTCCTCCTCCTCCTCCTCTTCCTTATTCTCCTTTGTTTTTGTTTTGAGATGATACCTGGTAATGCTCAGCAGTGCTCCCAGCTTGGTACTCAAGGCTGCTTTCAATGATTTGGGTGTCAAATGTGGTGCTGGGCATTGAAGCCAGGCCTCCATCATGCAAAGCATAAGATCCAACCCTGGTCTCATTCCCAAGTTTCTTCCTAACCTCTATTTCTCTAATGAATAGCTTAGCGCTTTATTGATGAGAGGAAGTGTTTCTGAGCATGTGCTGGTGTGTGGGAGGGAGGATAGAGGAGGACAGGATGAAGGTAGAAGACAGAAACAGGCATCCAGTTGGCTTTATATCTCTAGGTCCAAGAACATTCGTCAACTGAAGGATTTGCTAACTTTTCCCAAAACTGCAGTAAAACTTACTGTATCGATAGTGATCTTTGAAACTTGACCCTCCTTATTGCAACAGCCTCATGTGTTCAGAACTGGGCCATTAGGATTGAAAACTGAAGATTTTTATCTTGCTGCAATCCTTTTCTTCTTTCTAGGGCAGATGCTTCCTCCCAGGATACAGCAGGAGAGGACAAAAGGCTATGTTTTTCTTCTGCACTATGTTTTTCTTTTGCACTTTAGGAGAAACATGCTTCAAAGGAGTTTAAGAAAGAACATATTTTATCTTGGATCTGAAGAGTTTGCCACTCGAGATGTGCCATTCTGACATGGGATTGTTTTGAAGGAAGGCTCTTGAGGAAAAAGCAGATGTAAGAACACGTTTCTTTTCCTCCACCACCCCCGCCTCCTCTGCTACCGAGGGCAAGATGATCCCCACTCACGGAAACAACTAATCAACCCGAGTTAGCAGTAGAGGAATCTTTTTTTTTAAAATTTTTTAAAAAATATTTTATTGTACCACCGAGAGATATAAAATTACAAGACGTTCATGTTTGTTATTTAGTCACAGAGTTCCAGCACCCATCCCTCCACCCATGCCCATCTTCCACCACCAATGTCGACTTCCCTCCCCAATTCCCAATCCTTCCTTCAAGGCAGGTTCCTCATCTCCTCCTTTCTCTCCCCCTCCCCACAACTCACTTCCCTTTCTTACTGTGGATTTTAGTAAATACATTTAGAGGTTATCATGTGAATCTTTTTGATTATAGTCAAAGCACAGTTCTCAGATGGCATCATTTTCAATGATTATCAGCAAACAGTTCCCTACTCTGTCCTACCTAGCCTATGACTCACGTGGTATACCGGATTTTGAGATGAAGCCGGCGCATGGGTATAGGGTTGTGTCCAGCTTTGAGTCCAGACTGAAGGATGACTGTGTTTGTGTTGTGTGAGGCTTTCTGACTTCTGGGAGCCTGTCAGAGGAGAGGTCACGGAGCAAAAAGCTGCCCCCCCACTCCAAGACACCCCATCAGTCTACCACGGGTGGTCAGGTAGACTCCGCCCTGCACCTAAATACCTGGGTTCCGGCCGAAATCCCCTACAGCAGTTCTGGGTGGGGTTTCCAAGCCTTTGTGGAGGGAGCCAAGGTGGGGAGATGGCGCGACTCCGGTAGTCGCTGAGTCCCGCATCCCTGGGCTTGAACTTCGGCTTCTCTCTTGGGTCGGGCTGTGTCCAGCTGTGGAGTACAGAGGATGACTGTGGTTGTATTGTACGAGGTTTTCTGACTTCTGGGACCCTGGAGCAGTAGAGGAATCTAAGTGATAAATGTTACTAATGAGTCCTTCCCCCAGTTTCTGCACGTGGTTTTCTTTCCGCACTTTGCATACCCCATCTTAAAAACACAATCATTATTATTTGTCTGTATCATTTCTCTACATGTTTATTGTTCCTTAAGAGGCTCTATAAGCCGAAATCCTAACCACACCTTTGTGTTACCTACCATTGAGCACTTTGGGTGTGTATGTGTGGTTGTGAAATTCACATATTTCATTACTTGTTTCTCTCTTGCTAATTTATTTTACCAGTTGGATTTGCAATGAACCCAACTATGTTAGAGGATCTGACTTTTTTTCTTCCCTTCCAAATTTTTCTTTGAAGAATTCTTTTACTTGGGGAATTTAAGTTGCCTAAGAGCTTCCAAAAGTCAACCAATCTAAAGCCAGGGTCACAACAGAGCAAGATTGGGACAAGACACACCCATCTCTTCCTGTTTAGTTGAGTGCTTTCCCCTGCTACTTCACCAATAACGTCAAACTAATTCTCTACTCTGAGCGATAGTGGTAAGTTCCCAGAGTCCACTTACTGTAGGGTTTTTTTCAAGTTTCTATTTGGAGTTGTACTCCTTATAGAGATTTTTACAGTGCACTGCTAAGAAGAAATGAAAGAAATAAAAGCCACGGGAAATAGAAAAGTGGGTATATGAAAATAGCAGGAGGGCATAGATGGGATTGAGCTCTAGCTCTCTGATGAAAGAATTTATGTGGCACCTCACTGATGACCCTCCAATAATATGTCCACATACTAATCTCTAGAAATTACGGTAAAATGCTATTAAAGTTCTCAAGAAAGAGAAGAGTGAGTGAGCAAGGAGTTCAAGTGCTTATCTTGCATGTAGCTAACCCTGATTCAATCCCTGGCATGACACATGGTCCCTTGAATACTGCCAGGAGTGAGCCCTGAGTGCTAAGGAATATGTCCTGAGCACCAGCAGGGGTGGCTCCCAAACAAAAAAAACAATCAAATAAGATAGACTCTTAAATTAAGGATCTTGAAAGGTGGTGATTTAACCTTAATCAGGAATTTTCTTTGCTGGTCCACCAGCAAGTTCCCTACCACAGATGCCAGAATGTTGGAAACTACTATTTTAGTTTACTCAGATGGACCCTGAATGCAATTGAAAATATCTTATAGGAAAGAAGCACAGAGACTTTTTTGAGACAGAGGGAAAATGACCACAGGGCTGAAGACAGGAGTGTAGTGGCCAGAAGCCAAGCTCTCGGAGCCATGTCTGGAAAAGACACAGAAGATTCTGTTCCAGAGAACGTGGAGGAACAAGGCCTTCTGACATCTTGATCTAAGACCTCTGGACTCAAAAGTGTGAGGGCCAGAGAAATAGTACAGGAGTTAACGCATTTGCCTTGTACTTTACAGATCCTGATTCGAATGTCTGGCACCACATGTGGCCCACAGAGCTCATTTAGGGGTGTCCCTCCTCAGCACAGAGCCAAGAATGGCCTCGGGGTACTACTTGATTTGCCTCCAAGCACTTCCCCAGCTCAAACAAAATGAACAAAAAAATATGAGTCCACTTCTATTGTAAGATATCCACTGTGTGAAAAGTTGTTATAGCAACTAATAGAAAAAGCTTAACTTTGACTTTAAAATAATGGCAATATGTATACACCTGTGAAATCATCACCTCAAGAGAACAAATCTGCCCATATCACCTACTCCCCTGTGTGCATTTGTGTGGTAAGAATGTAACTTGAGATCTGCTCTTATCAAAATTTTCCATGTACAAATACAATAGTGTGGGCTCTAAGTACTGCTTTGCACAGTAGATCTCTAGAACTCATTTATCCTGTTTGCATAATTTCCAGTTGATACCTGTTAAACAGTAACTCCACATTTCCCTCTCCCCAGTCACTGGGAACCACCACTTTAAGTTCTGATTTTTATAGTTTAATGATTTTAGGTACTTCACGTAAGGTGGGGCAGGGGTTGGGTGGGAAGGAGATAAGAATTATATAATAGTTGTTTCTCCATGACTGGTTTGTTTCACTTAACACAATGTTCTCTAAGCTCATCTATGTTATCCCAAGTCAACATTTCCTTCTGCTTTAAGATGGAATTATATCCCATGATGTATTGTATGCACACATATATGTACATACATATGCTACTATATTTTTGTCTATTCATAGGGCACATGAATAGGGACAATGGGCATATAAGTTGTCCCTGTATTTCTTTTTTTGTTTTGTTTTTGGGTCATACCGGCAATGCTCAGGGGTTACTCCTGGCTTTGCACTCAGGAATTACTCCTGGCGGTGCTCGGGGACCATATGGGATGCCGGGATCGAACCCGGCCGGCACAGGCCAGCCTCGTGCAAGGCAAACGCCCTACCCACAGGGCTATCCCCCCGCCCCCCTTGTTTTTTTTTTTTTGCTATGTTCCTGTATTTCAGTTATTGAGATTAATGAATAAGAGAGTGCAACTCTCTTTTTGAGAACCTGCTTACAATTGTTTTAGATAAGTACCCAAAAGAGACTATAGAAGGGGGCAGTAACACTCCTATGTCCTGTCTCTGCTAGTGAGCCCAAGGGCATCTGCTTGCTCCAGGAACAAAGAGCTCAAACCATTCTAGGTCATGGGATGGGTCTATAATTGTACTGTTTTGGCTACAATGACCGGTGTGCCAAGCCGCTGGGGGTGGGGTAAATTATAATTGTGTGGACAACTGTTCTCAGAACATACAATACACCAGGTGCTATAACTCACATATCATTCTTTCCAGTTCTCCTTCTCAGGAAAACCAAGTAGAGTAGTTGTCTTGCAAGTGGTCAATTGGCGATCCTCAGCATCCATAGGGTCCTTGAGCACCTCCAGGTTTCTTCGATCGCATAAATCTTTCGTCCTATCAATAGTAGGGATTTTGATGTCTCAAGATTCTTGACAATACTTTTTGCTCACTTTTTTATATTCTTGAAAATGAGTTGGATGGCCTCACATTCTGTGAAATTCAGAGAAAATGCAGTAAGTGTAATCCATTGACGAAATCCATCAAAGTCTCTAATTTCTTGCTGTGAGCAGAAGATCCCCGAATATTGATCCATGGCACCATGGAAGGGAAAAAGATAGAAAACACTCTCAGCTTTTCAAAGGACTTTGACTATGAGCCTGGACAAACCAAGAACTTGTGTGAGCAGCTTATTGCCTGTTCCAGCTCTGTTGGTTGTGAGCTCTCAGCTTCTATAGCCATTATCCTATTCTGGACAACGGGTTTTGTCATCACAGGGTTGACATCCTAGATCTGGGTGACCTGAAAGTGACTTCAAAATGTTCATCTTTGCTTTATAATAATAAAAATGATTTCACTGGTAATTGCTGTTTTTTTTTTCCCCCAGTACTGCTTCCCATGTCTGAGACTCGCAGACATGGGGCAGAGTTGCTACTGGCTCTCCCTGTGACCAGCCGCTCACGAGGCGCCGGGAGGGATAGTGGGTTCTAGCCCTGGCCCACCACCCCAGCAGAGCCTTCCAACAAGCCAGACGACCCCCCCACTCCATAAGGGCCTCCATTTTCCACATCTGGACTTCTCTCTCGTCAGACCTCCACTCAGCAGACCAGCCTATCAGCGCCCAGCTGGCGTGGCCGCAAGCGGCCGCGCCGGTTCATCAATAAATGCTGTACTTAGAGATGGCTACAAGAATATGCTACCTGCACGGCAGAGCCTGGCAAGCTACCCGTGTTGTATTTGATATATATGCCAAATACCAGTAACAATTATAGACCTCATTCTGGAATGGATTGAGGCTCTTATGTCCTGGAGCAAGCAGATGCCTTGGGCTCTACTAGCATGAGACAGGACATATGGAGATGTTACTGGGGCCCCCGCTCGAGCAAATCGATGATGAACAGGAAGACAGTGATACAGTGATACAGTGATACTGCTCCCTAACCTCCAAATTAGTTCTAAACCAATAGCCCCGGTTAAAACAAAGTCATTAGTTTGGAAATCAACTATCTTTCTTTTAGCTGATAGAGATGAATTTCAGAGAGGAAAAGTCCTTCTCAGTGACCCACATCTCTCCGAGAACAGGGGGCTGTGTGTCTCTATCACTGCCTTTTCTCTGAATTCCGCAGAACATGAGTCCATCCAAGTCATTTCCAAGAATATAGGACTCTCTTTCATACCCAGGAATGTGCACACCTGGCTGTGCTCAGGGCTTATTCCTGGCTCTGTGCTCAGGAGCTGCTCCTGCTGGTGCTCAGAAGACTATGTGCGGACTGGGGATGGATCCAGGATCCTCTTGTGAAAGGCAACTGCCTTATCAACTCCATCTACAGCCCCTCAGCCTCTTCTTTTCCCTTTCCCACTCTCCACACCCATTTCTTCGATATCAGCAATCCCCCACCCCATTAGCTACATGAAATCATCCTGTAAATCTTTTAACAGGTTCTACACTGGTTTCTTGTTCTGGGAATAGCAGTACTTGGTACAGATGTAACACTGACTAGCTTTCTAGAAGACAAACATATCTTTATAAGCAGCCCGGTGAAGAAACATAATGCTATTGGTTTGTTGGAAACCCCAAACCCCTTCCTCTCTCTGCAAGTATGAATATGCCAAAGTGTGTATTAAGCCAGTCTATTAATTACGGTTCCCAGGTCTTCCTGCAAAGTTTATTTATTTTCATATTCCCTTTGAGAGGAGGCATAATTTATATAGAAATGTAAATAAAATGAAGCATAAAATATACAGTAATCCATGGACTAAGTTAAATGTAATGTTCAAAGACAACAAGGAAATATAATGTTTTGCATTTTTGGGTTTGGAGCTACAGCCAACAGTGCGCTACTTCCAACTTTATGCTGGGGCAGTGGGGTAGAAGTTACTCCAGCAGTGCTGGGGGACCCTGCAGTGCCAAGAGTGAAGCTGGGTTTTAGCATGCAAAGCACATGTCCTAGTTCTTTAAG
The DNA here is from genome assembly GCA_021461705.1 of Cryptotis parvus. Classification (NCBI taxonomy): domain Eukaryota; kingdom Metazoa; phylum Chordata; class Mammalia; order Eulipotyphla; family Soricidae; genus Cryptotis; species Cryptotis parvus. The sequence continues at coordinate 33,032 of JAJIBD010031113.1, read as the reverse complement.
CAATCCCCCAAGGTCCACAGGTTTTAACAGCAAAATCCACAGGAACCCAGATGGATAAGGTTATGCATGGCAACACACAATTCTTCATTGGGTGATGATCTGGAACAACCTAGAACACCACCCCCATGCTCTTTCTCCATATTGAGGGTTAGTACATTAATTCTGATTCTCTAGAAAATATCTACTCACATGGTGTCATGGGAATTTCCCTTCTGGCTTGGCCCCAACAGACACCCATGCAGAGAAGTCTGGGTAGACCAACATGACTGCAAATTAGAGAAAGCCTGCTTCCTCTTCTTCCTCTTCTTGCCAACAGAAAAGAGCATTATTAGCTGATTACTCAGGGTCATCTGGTTAGAGCTAGAACTTTATAAAAAAAAGTAACTTTTCTACAAAGGAGATTTTAATATGTGTTTGGAGGAATCTTGGAAATACTCATATTAAAAAAGCTGAATTTGGGCCGGAGAGGTATTAGGGCACTTGTCTTGAAAAAAGTTTACCTTATTAGATCCCTAGAACCACATCTGGTCCCCAAGTTTTGTTAGGAGTGATCCCTGAGTGCAGAACCAGGACTAAGTCCTGAGCACTGACAGGTGTGAACCACAGACCAAAGTAATAATAATGCGAAAGCATATTAAAAACCTGGATTTAGACAATCTCACTAAAAGGAGGAAGTACTAAGAAGCAAATGAAGTCCCTAGATAAGTAATCCCAGATGAAACCAATCTGTAAAATAAAATAAGGGCAGATAAAGACAGTGCCATGTGGCAATTTGATCTGTGTCACAAAAGAAAGATGACAATTGAAATCAGATGTCATCCTGGTGAGATTAATTTTCATTAAAAAGCATCCTATCTTCAGGTATTATCCCCAAAAGAAAAAATAGCACCTACATTGTTTTTCTTTTGAAATGATCACTATCAATTGTATGCAAAGGAAGGGAACTAGTTTTTTGGTGACCAATGTAATAAGCATACATGTCATACATGTAATAAGCATACATATTATAAATATCTATTTATAATACTGCATACGTGAAATATAAATAATGTAAGAAACCAAGCTACTTCAATAAAAGATAAAAAAATAAAACTATAATTTAAAAACATTTAAAAAGATATTTTTTCCACCACATTGGTGGTGAGAAATGTGTACTGGTGAAGGGATGGGTGTTTATATATTTTATATATATGTACATATAATGTTGGAAAATTATATATACATATGCATATATTATATACATATATAGATAAAGATAAACTATTTTAATTATTTAGATATAGATAGACAACATAGACTAGAAAACTAAATCTTTCAAATGTTAAGATTACAATGGGGGCTAAGCTGTTGACTCTTTGCTTGTTGGGAGTCGTACCTGACGGTGCTTAGGGCTTGTTCCTGGTGGCGACAGGTGCTCATAGGACCAGGTGGTAATGGAGATTAAACTGGGCCTCCAAACAAGAAATGCTCCCATCATCTCCTGACCCATTCTTGGCTTTTTTGGCGAATATTCTTTTAGTTTAGAGACATGTATTTATGTACCTTTTGGGGTGGTGAATATTCTTTTAGTTTAGAGACATGCATTTATGTACCTTTTTGGGGTGGTGGACACCCCAGGGGTTCAGGGGTTACTCTTGGCTCTTCACACAGAAATCACACCCCACAGGGCTCAGGGGAACATATGAGATGCTGGGGATTGACCCGAGCTTGAAGCCAGATTGGCCTTGTGGAAGGAAGTGTCCTACTGGCCGTGCTATCTTTTCAGCCCCAACTTTTATATACTAATGATAATAGTTTGCTTATTGCTGTGCAACTTACTTTATCTTACTAAAATATGTTGGTTTTCCTAGACTGATAATATGCACAATTAAAGTAAAATATTCTTTGACTTTTCTTTGAGAAAAACCTAACAGGGAGGATAAAATAAAATAACATATGATTCCCAATTTACAACATTCATTATTTTATTTTATTCTATTTTATTTCATTTTATTTTATTATTTTTGGGGTCACACCTGGCCATGCTCAGGAGTTACTCTGGCTCTGTGCTCAAGAATTCAAGAATTACACCTGGCAGTGCTTAGGGTACCATATGGGATGCCAGAGTACCCAGGTACTTTTTTTTCAAACCCAGGTACTTTTTTTTTTTTTTGGGTCACACCCAGCAATGCTCAGGGGTTATTCCTGGCTCTGCACTCAGGAATTACTCCTGGCGGTGCTCAGTGGACCATATGGGATGCCGGGATTGAACCCCTGTCGGCCTCATGCAAGGCAAACACCCTACCCGCTGTGCTGTTGCTCTGGCACCTTGGGTACTTTTTTTAGGATGATATTTAATGAAATTTGTTTTTCTTTCTAGAAGAAAAATAAATGACCCATAAATTTACGTATTCTTAGAGGGGGACATTAGACAACTATTTATTCATTAGTAAAACATCTGATGCAATGGATGATCTTAGAAATCTCTGTACACATTCATTACTGAATCCAGTGATGTGTGTGTGTGTGTGTGTGTCTGTGTGTGTGCATGCAGAGGAATAAAATACAGTAAAGAGAGTCAGTGGGTCTATTAGAGAAGACGACAGAGACCAGACAAAAGAGAGTCCATACAGTACCAACTACTCCCTCTCAACTTTCCCAAGACTCTCTTAAACGCTTAAACTGACTCAGCACTGGCAAATGCACAGGCAATCTGCAGGTGGAATTGTAGATGAGTACAGCCTCTCCAGAGAGCATTTTGAGGAAACAAAATCCAAATGCTTTGAAAAGTGTATTGCTTTAGACTGGGCGAATCCTTTTCTAGTAATTCATCCTAAGTAAACGTGTGGGACACCAGGGATTTGAAATCACAATAATGTACTTGCAGGGTGAATGCTCTAAACCCTGTTCTAGCCCTCCTGGCCTTTCCTGCAATTCTTTTGTGGTACTTACCTTATCTTGCCCTAGTCATGCAGAGTTAATTTAGAATGAAGGCTGTGAATCTCAGTTCTCTCTGGCTCTGGAAACAAATTACTTTTTCTCGATGTACCTCAATTTCCTCCTTTATAAATTGAGAAACATTCATTTGATCTAAGTGGCTGACTCAGTGTGTGTGTGTGTGTGTGTGTGTGTGTGTGTGTGTGTGTGTGTTGCTGGGATGAACTCAAGATTTCAAACAGGCAGATAAGTGCTCTATCACTGAGTAAAATTTCCAGCCTCTGAGTGAGAATATTTTTAAGTTCTGTTTCACTTTTAATACCTTTATCAGTCAATCTTAGTATATAATTTATTCCACAAAGACTAGGACCCTTAAATTTCCTGAGGCCACAGATACCTTTAAGAACCTAATGTAAGTTTGGGGCCCTATTTTAACTCAAATGTATGTAGAAGTTGGTTGTTTAAAAATTTCTGGAAAGCAATGTAAGGACTGAAGATTAAGAACTGTGACATGTTGGTGCTTTATCTTTAATAAAATGATAATACTCAGTAAATGTTTGTTACTGTAAATCCTATTCAAACAATAAGTTGGTGAGACTGAAAAATAATATGATTTTACCCTGGGCCTATGAATAAATTTTATTACTTACTAGTTACCTTTGAGATTGAATCTCCACTGATGCCAATCTCTCAAAAGGCAGAGTCTTTCAAATTATATTTAAATGAGTCATGCCCTTTAATCTTTTTGGCATCACAAAACATCCAGTATTTTGGTGATTTCTGTATAGCAGTTGGCAATTTCAGATTTTAGCAGAGGACTATAAACCGATGAATCGTTATAATATCATCTTATTCCTCTAACACAAGAGCACAGACTTTGAAGGGATTAGTTCATGGGATAGGAATAGACTGGGAGAGGATAATCCGGCAGTCTTCAAATAAATATGCATTATTAAAAAATACAGAGGCTGGGGATTCAGCATAGGGGTTAAGTCATTTGCCTTATATGCAGTGGATCATGTTTTGATCCCTGGCACTGAGTATCCAGAGGAGAGGTACCAGAAGCCTCAGGCACTGCTGGATTGAGCCAGGAAACCCCTGGCACTGCAGGGTCCAAGCTGTACCACATCCTTGGACCCTGGCATTGAATCGCCTGCTAGTTGGTCAGAGAGATTCCTGGGCCCCTGAGCAACTGCTCCAAGCTGATCCTCCCCTCCCCACCCACAATACATAAATACACTCTAAATGAAATACAGGTTTACAAGGCTCCCATTTAAAAACAACAACAACAACAACAAACTCCTGGGTACCATTCTCAAGATCTTGTCTAGCAATTTTACTGAAAGGAAAAAATATTTGTCTATGCTATGAACCCACAGGACAGGGCTGGTTCTTGACTGAACCTGTAGTTTGGAATTTTCTTACTCTCTGAATATTCAAACTTGGGCACATGTTTCCTGGCTTAAATGAGAGTCCCTTTGGAGGTTTCTCTAGAGTCACAGATGGGATAGGGTGGGTAGAAAAATGGGATATTGGGGGTAGAAAAATTCATATATTTCTAATAGGAGCCATTTCTGGTGGGGTTTGAAAAGCACCAGGGCTATAGCCCTATACAATAGTATAGTCCTAACCTCACTGGACTCTGCTCCTGGTGCTGTGGATCCGCCTCAGGGCCTCACACATTAGGCAGGTGCTCTCTCACTTGAGTAAGTCCCCAAATTCATATATTTTTAAATGGGGTCAGGAGATCAGGAGACCCCACTGGCAGTTCTGTCAACGGGTCAGTCTGTTCAGTCCAAGAGTCCAAGAATGCATTGTTGCTCAGGCCTGTAGTGTTGGGGATGCTCAGTTCACTCAGGTGGAGCTGAAGCCATCAAGGGCTACACCTCATTGATGCTCAGGAGACCATGCAGCATGTCTGAACCACTGTACTATGTCCCAGCTTCCAAACTTCTATTTTTTTTTTGTTAATAACTTGTGTGTGTTGGGGGGTGGGGTGGGGTAACTAGTTGCGATCAAAGGAAATAACTTAGGACAGATTTGGGGGACGAATAGTGTTTGTAGAACTTTTTAGTGTTGTAGAAAGTGAATTTGACCAGAAATTTATTCTTAATTTCTCCACTAATTACAAGTGAAGTTATTTCTCCTTTCTTGGTCTTCATTTCCTTCTTTGGAAAATGGATTGATTAAAGGGAAAATGCAGGCTGCATACTTGATTTTTGTTTTGTTTTGTGGTCATAAAGTAAAATAGTGTTCAGGGCTTCCTTCTAGCTCCACGCTCAGGGATGATTTCTGGTGGTGACTGGGATCGAACTTGGGTTGCCCACATACCTGGCAAGTGCTCTCCCCACTCTGCTATGTTTCCAACCCCAGCAGGTTAAATATTTGAAAGAAAGAATGTGAATGGAAAAAAAACCACCCTGGTATATGGAGCAGGCACTTGAGGCACTTGTAGGTAGTCAGTAACTGCAGTATTGATATTGTGCCCGGAAAGTAGAGTTGATAGCAGGAAAGACCTAGGAATAGAACACTCAGGCCTAAAGAGCCCCTGGGCCTTGGATGGGCCATTGTACCCGAGAGCTCTTTGGGTGGCCCAATACTATGTCAAAGGCCTGTTGCAGACAATTTTACTCTCTAGGAACTGAAAGTTACTTTGTGGATTCTTTGTTAAAAAGTCTTTCCTTGGGGCCCAAGCGATAGTCCAGCAGGTAGGGTGTTTGCCTTGCACGCGGCTGGCCTGTGCCGGCCAGGGTTCGATCCCCAGCATCCCATATGGTCCCCGAGCACCGCCAGGAGTGATTCCTGTGTGCAGAGCCAGGAGAAACCCCTGAGCGTCCCTGGGTGTGACCCAAAAAAGAAAAAAAAAGTCTTTCCTTTATTACTACAAATTTGGTATCTAATTGGGAATTTCTTTTTATAACACAAGAGGATTTGGGCTGTTAGTCAGAAAACTGTGGTTCCACCCACGTAATGCCTCTCTCCTCCCCCCCCATGCCCCTAACACCTCTCTTCATTCCACTCCACCCCCAAGGCTAGGTAGCAGAGCATGATGAGCCAACAGTATAACACAGAACAAGAGTACTGAGCAGTAAATCCACTGCTTGCTGTTGTGCTAAGTGCTTTGCACTAGATCATAGCCAGCCTGGGTCATCGATCTAATTCCCCCGGGAAGGTGATCTGAGGTAAGTAATTGTTCCTCTTTGAGTTTTGTTTTCTGATGATATGAAAGGAAGATATTGAGTTAAAGAACTTTTAAGGTTCAGCTGAGGCATTTAAAACTTCAAAGGGATCTTAATGAATCGATTGGATGAAAGACTTGATGGATCACTCATTTGATGTCAAGCCTTAGACTCTGCTCTGGGAAATCATTGATGACCCAGCCAACTTCTCTCAGCCTGAACTGATGGCTTATCACAATGCTGTACCTTCCCAAACAGGAAGTTCGACATGACAAAATTAGGTTAGACGCAGAAATGACAGAGAAGATTGAATTCCTCCAACATGAATCGGGCAGAAATATTTGGTAATTTGCATCGTTGAAAAACAGAATTCAAGACCACAGGAATGGTTCAAGCATACACAGATTTACATATCTTACTTAGGATGATATAGAGGAAGTTCTATAATGGTGAGTGCTCTTTGGGGGTTCCTCGAACCAGGGAATCAGAATCCTCAGTGAGTGAAAGTTCAGGAAATTTTATTTATTTTTAATTTAATTAATTCATGTTTTTCTTTTTGAGTCACACCCAGCGACGCTCAGGGGTTACTCCTGGCTCTTTCGCTCAGGAATTATTCCAGGCAGTGCTGGGGGACCCTATGGGATGCCGGGGATCAAACCCGCATTGGCTGCATGCAAGGCAAATGCCCTTCCCCTGTGCTATGGCTCCAGCCCCAGCTCAGGAAATTTTAATAGGTACATCAGATGGTCAGAGAAAACAGCCAGTTGGCAATTTAGATCACTGGACAGAAGGAGGACGGTGTTTTGTGCCCACGTTTTGCTTTTATGGGATTCTGGTAAAGAGGACCTGCAACCAGGAAAGCAGTAAGGCAAGAAAGTGCCAGACATGTTTTAAAATCATTCTGTCTGCACAGAGTTACAGTTAGAATTGGGGTTTGGAATCTGGCACAGACGATAGAGCTAATGTATGGGAGACACTTAGGGACCAGATGTGGGACTTTGAAGGTAAACAAGCAGGGTTCTATGATAAACATGGTGGAAAGGCAGCTAACAAAATTCTCTCCTTCGGGAACAGTGAACAAAGTCATGGATAAAGGAAATTTTCGTAGCTGTTGTTGGGACCACACTGGGCTTAGTGAGCCATATGTGGTGGCAGTGATCAAGCCCCAGTTGTTTACAGAGCAAGTGCCTTGTAAGCTGTACAATCTCTCTGACCCAAATAAAGGCAGTTCTAGACGCAACATTCCTTCCCTCTTGAACTTCCCCATCTTGTAGCTCAAGTCGTTTCCTTTTTCTTTTGTCTTTGAACTTGTAGCTTGAGTCTTTCCCTCCCTTTTCTCTTCATTCCAGAGTTGCTCTCGGATAATGCATAGTGAACTCATCATTTGGAAAGGACAGGGAAGCTTCCACCTAGGTTATTCTCTGGGTAATTGAGGAGGCAGCCGTGAATCCGCTCTGCTGAAGCACAGAGGTCTAGATAGCGCCAGTAGCACCAAGGGAAAGAAACCAAAGCTCAGAACCATCTTCTGAGGGAACAAGTTATTCTCCTTAAGTCCATTCTACTGAATTCCTTAATGTGGGTGCTTTGGTCTTCTCTCAAGGTAATGCTCAAGTTAATTAGATGCAATTATTAGCTTTAGCCTCAGAATGCACACTAACAGAAGGGGGAAATGAGGCCATCAGGGAGATGCAGTTGGTCTTCTGAGACAGCAGAGAGAGGAACTGCAACTGAGCACCCTGACCAATTTAAGTCCTAGGGAAAAAAATAGGGGGAGGGGGTGGAGGAACTAAAACCTTCTCCCAAATCTGCAGAGTCAAGACACATAGGAGTCCAAAACACAGAGTAGGACACATAGGAGTCCAAAACATGAGGTAAGCACTGTACTCACACAGTATCCCTTTTCTTATTTGCCCACATTGGTGGCAATGTCTCCAAAGAGAGATTCCTGGGGGAATACATCACAGCAGGCAGGAAAGAACAGCAGAGCTTATCAAAGCTACAGTCCTGAGCCTTGCTTCTCTTTATGAGCTGCAGCATTTGGGCCTAGCTGGTTTTATCACCTGCAGAATGAGGGAGAGACACCAACCTTGCACGGCACCTTGTGTGTGTGGCGCCTAACTTCGACGCTTAGAACTTGGCAAGTGCAGGTTGAGTTTGTCTTCATTATCACCTGGTTCTTCATGGAGCCAATTTATGACTGTCATGGCCCTATTTTAGGTCTTTCTAAAGACATCACTATTTTGTAGGATGGTCACTGATGTTCCAGGAACACTCCCAGTCAACCAGATCTAAATCTGCATCATTGCAAGGAGACTTAGAGTTTGGGGATAGTATTAATTTCCTTGGGTTGTGATCCTCAAACTGTGATGTAACATGTCAGGAAGGGAATTAATTTTGTCTTCTAGTTCTCATGCTAGAAGTCTGAAGTCAGGATGACCATGTTGGCCATCACTCCTGGCTCAGAGGAGAATCCTTGGCCATGTTGGCTGGCACTCCTGGCTCAGAGGAGAATCCTTGGTCTCTTGCACAGAATCCTTCAGCTCCTGGTGCTTGTCGGCAGTCCTTGGCTTTCCCTTTAGGTGCCTCTCTTCAGCCACATAACTCTGCTCTCCTTGGGAATCCCACATCATGTTCCCTCTGTGCATGTTTATTTCTGTGTCCAGTCCATTCTGCCCCTTTTGTTTCCTTGTTGTTGTCTTGAAGATAAGAACCAGAGGTCACACACAATTAGTTGTGGTGCTTCCCAGGGTCATACATGTTTTCATAAAGCTGGTACATGTTTGCTGGAGGTTGTACACGTTTTGTTGTGGTGTGTGTGAACCTTCTTATTGTAGTGGTCTTCAGGGGTCACTGTGGTACTCCCACATGTGCTCACTGAGGGTTAGATACAACCTGGCTGTTGTGGTATAAGGGCTCCTGTTAGCTGAGCTCACTAAGAACAGGTTCAGGGCATTGCGGGGGTGGGGGATCAAATTCATGCCATAAATATATATATATATATATATATTTATATATATATATATATATATTTTTGCTTTTTTGGGTCACACCCGCGACTCATTGGGATTACTCCTGGCTCTGCACTCAGGAATTACTCCTGGCGGTGCTCAGGGGACCATATGGGATGCTGGGAATCGAACCCGGGCCGGCACAGGCGGCTGCGTCAAGGCAAATGCCCTACCTGCTGGGCTATCACTCTGGCCCCATGCTCTTATATTTTTAAGGCAGGTTACTTTAGACCCTGAGTCATATCTGGTGACCCCAAATCTCCCCTTTTATAAGAGGATAGGCATGTTGGATTGCAGGGCACGTTAATGACCTTAGTTTTTTAACTTGCTTCCCTCTGTAGATAACTTATATTCAAAAAACATCCTTTCTGAGGTCTTGGATTAGGTCTCATTATATTTCGACAGGATGGTGGTGAGTGAGGGAGTGATTCTGTGCATACCAGGGCTCCTGGAGTTATGGGTTTAGACCTTGGCTCTATCTATCCCAGATCCAGTCTTGGCCTCTAGACTCTGTTCCAGTTTCTAGCAAATCAGGACTGTGTTATTAACTACCTCAGAGGGTTGTTGTGTGATTTTATCTGTCCAGTACCTGGCAAGTGAAGGAGGAAAAGGGCATTTTCATAGTCATAACATCTTTTTTTTAATTAAGAGCAAAGCTTTTCCCAGAAGGGAAAACCCCAGAACAGATGGGCCCAGGGGACCACATCCCCTAATTCAGAGACAATGGAAGCCACGAAATTGTCTCTGACATTTTTAGCCTCAACAATGGGAGACAGGACCTGTCCTCAGAGAAGTGGGGTAGGGTGGAAACAGGTGTGTGGGAGGTGGGGAGCCCCAGTCTGTAGCATGTAACTTTTTCTTCTTGATACCTTGTGGAACCACTCAGCCGACATGGGAGTTTAAAAGCTTCCGAGTAGATGCTTTTTGGCTAGGATGCTGATTTCCACCCAGCTAGATCTATGTTGCTAATGTCTAATTTTGAGGCTGGAGAAGGAGAGTGGAACCTACAGCAGGAATCTGCAGGTCTAACCGCAGCCCTGCACCCCAATGGGTGACGCTCCGTGTAGCTGTCAAATCTCCCGGTGGGGGCACTTCCTGGGTTCCCATTGGGAGAGCTGGACCCTCACATTTCTCCTAAGCACTGAGTCATACATCCTGACACCGATATCAAGAGATGCAGAATTTCTCGGCCCCACTGAGGCCAATACACAATTTTCTTGCTCGAGATCTTGAAGGATTCAGTGGTCCGTGCTTCAAGAGACAGGAATGGGAGTGGCTCTCTAGGTGGCGCTGTTTAGAGCAGCAGGACCCAGAACCAGAAGGACCCAGAACCTCTTCACATCATGGCTGAAATGGGTTCTGATCTGGTGTGGGTCAGTGCCAGGTCTACCATCTGAGAGTGCTGCTCTGGAACCCAACTTTGCCTTTTTCTACCTGTTCAAACTTGGACAAATGACCTCGCATTCCCAGTTGGTTCTGTATAAAATAGGAATCATGGTATTCCCATTGAAGATCGTGAGAACAAATGATGCACAGAGTGGAATTCAGAGGTTAGGTAAGACAGAGAAGGGAACAGGGTGCTAATGGTTGTCGAAAGTGCTAATACCAACCTAGAATGAGTATTAAATACAGGCAAAATATACACATGACAATCTCTAAATGTATGTATTGTAATTCACAATGTGTAAGGGAAGGAAGAGAGAGAGAGATAGAAAGAGAAAGAGACAAAGAAAGTGCCATAGAGGCAGGCTAGGGGAGTGGGGGAGGGAATCGGGGACATTGGTGGTGGGAAATGGGCACTGTAGAAGGATGGGCGCTGGAACACTGTGTGACTGAAACCCAAATATCAACATCTTTGAAATTGTATATCTCATGGTGGTATAATAAAATATTTTAAAAAATTATGCACCAAAACGCTTGTCTCTGGGTCTCCCCAGAAGCGCCCTTGTGCTGCTACTATAGAATCGGGCAGATATGATCTCATAACTTCTACCCAGCACCACGATTTTTTCACTTATTTCTTTTGGACCCTTTGGCTCTTGGAGGTGGGGCAGGGGTTGATTCACACCCAGCAACACTTAAGGGGCAGCTCCCGGCTCTGTGCTCAGTAGCGGCTAAGCGGTGCCCAGGGGACCATATGCAGGACAGCAGATTCAAACAGGCGTCGGCAGCATGCATTCTCCTTAAACCCTATACTCTCTCTTAAACCCATCTGGCCCTTTTTACCCACACATGATACTGCTGGAAAAAACAAACTCAACCTTTCTCTGAAGCAGCACCTTAGGGCAAGTGTCCTGTAGTAACCTTAATACCACTTTGATCTGAACGCCTCCAGTGGCTTCAGAACAGAAAGTCATGGATGTGGTCTGCTGTATGCTAGGTGTCCTGTTGTCTGAGCCACACATGTACGAAGGAGGTGCACACCGTAAGCTGAACAGGAAAGACTGGGGCCAGGAAGGGCATGCTCTGAAAAAAGAGCAAACAATGACCTTTGATTATCTAAAGTCCCAGACCTGAATATAATATTGTGGGGGTACAAAAGCTATTTGGATTTCTCATAAAATCAAACCCAGGTCACAAGGAGTTGAGGTTACCATGGAAGTGGATGCTTAAGTATTTAGAGAGTGAGCAATACCATTATTCTTCATTTATGGAAAAAGTTGGGGCTGTTATCTGGCTATGCTCAGGACTTATGCCTGGCTCTGTGCTCAGGGATTACTCCTGGCAGTGTCTGGGGACCATAGGCAATGCTCAGGATTAAATCCTGGTTGGTTGAGTGCAAGGCAGGTGCTTTCTATGCTGTACTATTTTTCTGGCCATCACCTAAGTATTTTTTAATCCTGATCCTAGGTGTGCTAAAATAGACTTGATAATAGGACCAAAGCCTCCACCTTTGGTGAGGGGGAGGGCTCTCAAGCAGTGCTCAGGGCACTAAGGGCCTCCTGTATCAGCTACTGGTTATCTGGTTCAACACTTGGGCTCGGAAATGTGTGCTCCTTTGCTCTGACAGGGTGGGGAGCACCAGGCCCACACTCTGCAGTGCTCAGGGAGGGACATGTGGTACCAAGAATAAAATTCAGGTCCTTGTGTGTGCAAGGCATATACCTCTGACTTCTAAGCTACTTTCCTTTCCATATTTTCAACATGGTCTCCGGGAGGTTATATTTACCATGCTCTTAGGTTGAATTTTGGAATGTGTGAACTTACTATAAACCCTATTCATTTGTTTAAAGACCTCCTATGTGGAGGTGTGTTGCAGGACTCCTAAGGGCCGCTGCATCTGCTCTGGATTGCCTCCCGCAAATCACTCCGTAGATAAGGGGGTAGTCTAAATGTGGCAGTTTATCCGACCATGTACGCTGTACTAGCTGGTATAAATATTCTCCCATGCTACCACAATCATCGTGGGACTAGCTAGATCTTACCAGCATATTAGCCTGGCCACGTAGGGACACCTAAGTAATTAGACCAGAGAGAAATGCTGTTTGCTTCCAAGCAAACAAGCATGGCTCCCCTGATATACTCAAAGGCAACTAAAATATAAAACTACAATGAAGTAGAGGAGACTTGTGAAGGCTTGGAGAAATATTTAACTGGCATTGGTGTTGGTCTTTGGTACAGAGACATGCCATCTCAGAAACCCCCTTCTCTACACTACAAAGGCATTCCCAAGCAGATTTCGGCTCAAAACATTAGCACAGTAAAGGCCCTAGGTGAGGTGCAGGGAGGGATTACCTAAGGGCATTGGACCCTCCCTGCTTTCCATAACAGTGGGAGGAAGGTCTGAGTTACAGGGATATAAACTAGCCAGTTCCCGCTCTCCCTTCCCTTCTTCCTTGTGGGATCTCTCCTTGTGAGCGTTCATTCCCCTTGGAAGCTTTTACACGTGGTGGTCGCCATCTTGGCCTACACGTGGCTGGGGTTCTAGCCTGGAATCCTAAGCATCGGGTTTTTCCTTTTGCTGATTTGTATGCCTGAACCTGTGATAAGTAAAGCCTTTTAAAACTGCATCGGATTCTTGAGTTTTCATCCGTTCCTCGCCCGGCCGGAGGTAGAAGGGAACTCGCTTCCCGGCACTGTCGGGGATCCCGCGGAGTGCCCCGACAGAGGTGCAAAAGTACAGAAGTGAAAGATTTCTTGTAATTATCAGGTGGGGAGCATTTTAGACTCAAAGGATCAAGTTTTCTTTCTTTTTGCTTACTTTAGGGGCCACATACAGTGGGGCCCAGGGGATACTATTTTTCAGTGCTTGAGGGTCTCACTAGGTGGTGCACAGGGAAATGTGTGCTGAGGTTTGGACCCTGGCCCCCACATGCTAAGCAGACCAGCCCTCTGAGTCACCTTCCCGTTCCCAGTCTTCTGTCAATTCATCCAAAGGAATTTGATTAATCCATGTAAACTGCTATTTCTCAGCATTAATGATTGCTCCTTAAGTTACCTTATAATTATCATGGGTTTATATAACAGTTGGGGCAACCACAAGGATCTCTTTTTCAAAATTATAGATGGTCACAGTTTGCTTATCTTGAACATAGATGTCATAGGTTCGCAAACAATAAGAAAAAAGCACATTTACATGTATATACATATATAGACATGCTCTCTCTCTCTCTCTCTCTCTCTCTCTCCCACACACACACACACACACACACACCTTTAATTAAACAGCCAGACCAGATGGCATGGAGTCTCAAGATACTTTACATGTAGGCAATCCTCTTAAACCCTCACCCAGAGCTTATTTGTTCTTATTTTATGTGTAATTCGAACTGAACTTGGTTATCTAACTTCCAGGCCTCTGTAGCATAGGAACAGCAAACAGATGCAAATGAGAGGAAATGAATAAACACAGAGAGCAACTTATCTGAGAGCTGATTGCCCAGCAACAAGGCAGAAAAGAAAAGAAAAATAGGATAACAAACAGAGCAATCTGTAGCCACTGAGTGCTGGGATAAATAATCCTTTGTGCCTCTAGTGCCCTGGCAACACAGCGACACAGCACGGTCTGATCCCTTCTGTTCTGGAAGATGACTTGAATCATCCAGAAGGCCAAATTAAGTCTTTATTTTCTGTTTAAGAAGCATGGACATGGGTGTTCTAGTAGGGAAAATTTACATCTGCAGTGTTCAAAACTGTCAGGCAAGATTTGATTTATGAGAACCATAGAGTTTTGGAATTGGAAGAGTATTATGAGAGTAATAAGATTATAATTTATTGAATAGATGTTAGATAAAAAACTAAGTAGATAAAAGTGTTAGATAAAAAAAACTAGATGCTAGATGTTAAATAAAAACTAGACTGTGGGGCCGGAGCGATAGCCCAGTGGGTAGGGTGTTTACCTTGCACGCGGGCCGGCCTGTGCCTGCCGGGTTCGATCCCTGGCATCCCATATGGTCCCCCGAGCACTGCCAGGAGTAATTCCTGAGCAAAGAGCCAGGAGAAACCCCTGAGCATTGCCGGGTGTGACACAAAAAGGAAAAAAAAAAAAAGAAAAGAAAAACACTAGACTGAATTTACGAATTCCATGTGACCCTTTATTTGAAGTTGGAAGGAGAAACAAAAACATTTTTTGCTATCCCAGTGCTAAATGAATCTTAAGATCCTTCCCCCAAATTGGAGAGAAAAAGTGAGAGGTAAAGGAAAAAGACCTCATTGATCATTGCTGGAAAGATAGAACAGGGGTTAATGTGCTTGCCTGTGTATGGCTGACCGCAGTTCCATTCCTCTATACCACGCAGGATTCCCTGAGCACCGAGCCAGCCCTTGAGTACCACACGGTGCAGTCCCAGCCCCTTCCCCTGCTGATTAAATGATTGCTATTGCAGCACTGGTTCAGACAACTTCCCTTCTCCCTCCTAGAACCTCCTGACGCTCCCTACCTCCCATTCCAGATTTCCCACACCGAACCATCTCACAGGTCAAAATATGTATGCCCATTCTTCTGTCTGGTTTTACATGGACTCTTCCAAGAAGCCTATTGGAACCTTTTGATATCTGTCTCCTCTGAACTTACCTGGGATGTGACTGAGACTGTTGATTATAGATTTATATTCTCATGCCAGGTTACAGGTTTTTCTTTTTCTTTGGGGAGGGGAACTCGGCTTTTTCCTGGTTCTATATCATTCCTGGCAGTGCTCAGGGACCATATATGATGCGGGAGATTAAACCTGAGCCTGCTACAAGCAAGGCAAGCCCCCTGACTACTGTGCTATCACTCTGGTCCAGGGTTTTTTAAATATTTATTTATTTATTTTTAATTAATATTTTATTATACCACCATGAGATATACAATTACAAAGATGTTCATGTTTGAGTTTCAAAAGTTATACAGTGTTCTATCACCCATCCCTCCACCAATGCCCATTTCCCACCACCAATGTACCCGATTCCCTCCCCCACCCCCTAGTCTGCCTCTATGGAAGGTTCTTTATCTCTTCTCTCTCTCTCTCTCTCTCTTTGTCTCTCTCTTCCTTCTCTTACACGTTGTGGATTGCAATACATACATTTAGAGGTTATCATGTGTATCTTTTTGCCTATATTCAATGCTCAGTTCTCGGCTGGTATTATCATTTTTGAAGATTTAATAATTGTTCACACTGGATTTAATAATCCTGTTCACACTGGATTTAAGAAGCTGAACTGTTCCCTTCTCTGTCTTACCTAACCCCTGACTCCCACACATTTGTGATATACCAGGTTTTGAGATATCGTGCGGGCACAAAAGTGTCCGTGTGCCATGGGGATTGGGCTGTGTTCAGCTGTGGAGTCCGGACCTTGAGGATGATTGTGGTTGTGTTGTATGAGGTTTTCCAGCCTCTAAGAGTCTGTAGGGGGGCAGGTGAGGACCAAAAACCTGCTCCCCTTCCAGAACGCCCCATCAGCCTAGCACACAGGTTTTTATTTTTTAAATCACGATTCTCTTTCTAAATAGTCTGTGAAATGCTTGATGTTTTTGAGTCATTTCTATATCTTGAACAGCATTTGGCATAGTGTCTCTCATATAATGGCGATTTGATAAATGTTTAATGAGTTGATATATGGAATGAATTGAGCCAGTCAGTTATTTACCCTTTGCATTTCTTTCTTTTTTTTTTTTTTTTTTGCTTTTTGGGTCACACCCGGCGATGCTCAGGGGTTACTCCTGGCTCTGCACTCAGGAATTACTCCCGGCGGTGCTTGGGGGACCATATGGGATGCCGGGGATTGAACCCGGGCCGGCACAGGCTGGCCACGTGCAAGGCAAACGCCCTACCCGCTGGGCTATCGCTCCAGCCCTATGACATTATTCTGGAGAGATAGCACAGCAGATAAGGCACTTGCCTTGAATGCAGCTAACCTGGGTTCAACTCTGGCACCACATGTGGTTTCCCTGAGCCCACCAGGAGCGATCCCTGAATGCAGAACCAGGAATAAGCCTTGAACACAGCAGGTGTGGCCAAACAAACAACTTGCCCCCAAAATGAAAACACTATTTATGGGACATATAATATAAACAGGTGGTCTATATATATTACAGACAGGAGATTGATAAGAAATGCATGTGTCTGTCAAGTTCTCTGATCCAGTGCTGCAATAGCAATATCACTGAGGTCAAAATTCATAAATTTTCGTTTCCCTTTGAGTCCCTAATTTTGTCAGGCATGTCACATTAGTATAAATGCTAAGGGTAAATAACTCTCTCCATTCATACATGGCCAGACTTCATGATTTTGTGATCTTATTCAAATCTTGAACTGACTGTACATTATCAGGTATAACAAAATTCCTTCTCCATAAAAAACAGGGCCTCAGAGTGGTAATCTCCCTGCAGCAAAAGAAAAGTTATTGAACATCAGCATGTGGCTTTGAACTCAGGCTATTGCTTCAAAACATTGCCTGACACACTAGCTTATTGGTTCTTAACTAGAACCAGCTTAGTGACGCCTTACATTTCGTAGGGACGCAGAATTTTCCAAATGCTCTGATAAACACAATTTCTAGAAAAATCAGATTTGCAGGTATGTCAGATGGCCTTTGCTTTTTAGGTGAAGATTTTGAAACTCAAGAAGCAAAGACACGTTATGTAAGATTAAAGGGAAAGTAGCCAGCCAAGATCATTTGGTTGCCCTGATGCCAGCACCTAAACCAATGCAGACACACAAAAAAGCACTAATTCAAACTTCTTGTTTTGAATAGCCCAAGGATTCTTATCCTTAGAAGTTCTCAGGACTCTAGGGGGCCACTCGTGGTAATATTTGACCAACCAGACTGGTGGCTCGAGGTTAGGATCCAAGGTATTATTGCATGGGCACTATGGTGCCAGGGATGACCAGGACTTCCTAGCAGTGCCCCAGGTCCTCCAGAGTCACCCTGTGCTTGGGAGGTCAAGTACTGCTGGGGTTGGTCATGGTTCTCCAAACACTGTGCTGTCTCTTGGTCCCCCAGGAATTCTCTTCAACTTTTTTTTGGGAGGTACATCCAGTTTAACTCAGGACTCACTCTTGACTATCTCCTCAGAAATAACTCCTGGTGAGGTTCAGGGGGTCGATATGGGTGCCAAGGATAGAACCAGGGTCAACCATGTATAATAACCGTATACCTCTTCCTTTGTTTGTTTGTTTGTTTGTTTGTTTGTTTGTTTTTGGGTCACACTTGGTGATGCTCAGGAATTATTCCCTCGTGATGCTGCACTTAGGAATTATTCCTGTGGTGTTTGGAGGGGGTTCATATGGGACATGGGGGATCTAACCCAGGTCATCCACCTACATGGCAAGTGCCCCACCACAGTACTATCTCTTTGGCCCTCTCTTCCGTTTTGAATACTTGGAGTAAGCATTGATTTTATCATTCCTTTTTACTTCTTATTTTAGTTTTTTGTTGTTTTACTGTTAGCAACAATGTTTTTACTTTAGAAAAGTATTGGTTAATTTTATGTGTCAAATTGACCAGGGTACTCAGGCTTTGGTTAAACATTAGTCTAGATGTTGTCCAGGAAGACATTTTTAAGGTGATGTTTGCATTTAGATCAGTGGACTTTGAGTAATGCAGAATGTGGGAGGGTTTCATCCAATCAGTTGAAGGCCTTAATTGAAAATACTAAGGTCTCCCCAAAGAGAGGAATTTTTGCCTCCAGAAATATCAAAATATCAGACTGGAGCTGCAACACCTGCTCTTCTCTGGGTCTCCTGTCAGCCTCGTTGCCCCACAGATTGTGAACTTGTCAGCCCCCATGACAGTGTGAGTAAATTCCTTAAAATAAACCTCTCTCAAAATATCTAGACACAGTCTCCCGGCTCTGCTTCTCTAATAGGGGATTCTAACTAAAACAGAGAGCTTCTAATGTATAAGAATAGTTTGTTTCATAAATGTATTTAAATAACACATAAGAGCTCTGTGATTCATAAGATATCAAGATTTTTTAAGAAAGAAAAAGATATCTCCATACAAGAAAAAACAAGCCAGCAAATAGATTCAATAACAAACACACATAACAACCCTTAGATACTATTGAAATTAACTCTGGGTTCAATTTATTACTCAGAAAACTTTTTTAGTTTTTGGGCTACCCTGGGTGGTGCTCAGGGGTTACTCCTGGCTTTGTGCTGAGGGAATTTCTGTTGGTGCTAGTGAATCAGGAATACTCAAATCTTCTGCATGCAAAGCATGAGATCAGCCTTTTGAACCAACTCTCTGTCCAACTCTGAAAACTGACTGCCTAAGCAAAAGAATTTTGTTTATTTATTCATTAATCAATTAATAAATATGATTTATACATAAATATATAAATATTTATATATCACTTGTCTTACCATTGTTCATCAATTTGCTCGAGTGGGCGCCAATAACATATCCATTAGTTGGGAATGAGGTCCATTATTGCTACTGTTTTTGGCATATCGAATACACCACGGGTAGCTTGCAGGCTTTGCCACGGCTCTGGGTTCATCCCAGGGGGCCCAGTCTTTTTCTATGTCAGACCATCAACCATCCAGGGCCCACGGGGCAGAGCCCTGGGTGTAGACAAGCCTGTCTCCTGTCTGCCTCCTGCCAACACAGCCGGGCACTGCAGCCATACCTGCAACACCTCAAGGAGCAGGTGGCAGGATTTATATATATAATATATTATATATGTATGTATATATATAAACATACATGTTTATATATAAACAAATAAGTTTTATTTATAAATATATAAAATAAATAAGATTTATTTGTCTATTTATAAAAAGCTAACATATATTCTGATTTCATGTATTCATTGCACAAAAGGATTGCTGAATTTGAATTGATGAGGAAATATTCTTTTTTTTTTTTTTTTTTTTGGGTCACACCTGGCAATGCTCAGGGGTTTCTCCTGGCTCTGCACTCAGGAATTACTCCTGGCAGTGCTCGGGGGACCATATGGGATGCCGGGATCAAACCCGGGCCCGCACAGGCCGGAGCGTGCAAGGCAAACGCCCTACCCACTGGGCTATTGCTCTGGCCCGAAGAGGAAATATTCTTCTTTACAAAAGAATTGGAGCTGGAGGGGCTGGAGCTATAGCACAGCAGGTAGGGCATTCGCCTTGCATGCGGCCGACCTGGGTTCGGTCCCCGACATCTCATATGGTCCCCTGAGCACCTCCAGGAGTAATTCCTGAGCATAGATCCAGGAGTAACCCTTGAGCATTGCTGGGTGTGACCCAAAAAAGCAAAAAAAAAGAATTGGGGCTGGAGTGAAAGCACAGAGGGTAGGGTGTTTGCTTTGCATGCAACCGACCTGGGTTCAATCCCCAGCATCCCATATGGCCCCCAAGCACCACCAGGAGTAATTCCTGAGTGTAGAGTCAGGAGTAACCCTGAGCATTACTGGGTGTGACCCCCATAAAGAAAAAAGAATTCCAGTTAATACATATATAAAGTATTATAGCCTTAGAATAATAAACTTACACTATTTTCCAACTTTTATTGCAATACTAGGCAATGATCAACAATGGATGAAGCCATAAGAAGTTTATAACAGTTGATCATATGGTACCACCTGAATTTCCTCATCAGTTTGTGATCAATAAAAGCAAGAAACCCAGATATTGTCTATCACTTGATACAGGACAATAGACAGCAGACAGCTCTACCTCCAAAGAATTCCTTTTTTCTAAAATAATAAAGAATTTCTTCCCTCAAAGTTGACCCTAAACCAAAACTGTCTCTAACAGGAAATATAGGAAATATAGTTGCTATAAATTAAAGGCAACAATGAAAGAAATGAGCAAACCAAAATGGGTAGAGTGATTAATGAACTGGGTTGGGAACCATGCTATTCATAATTATGCCTGGACGAAAGACATAACCTGAAATTTTGTAAAATTGTAGAAACAGTCCTCCAGGGAATTTGGTACAGTTGGGGAGGTTGCTGACTGCAACAGTGTGGCTCATTTTTACACATCTATTTCTCTTGACCTTCAATTAACATCTAGAAATCAGTCTCCTGAGCCAGGCCAAGACACTAGTCTTATGTCTGCTGAGTCTGCAGCAGCCACTGGAAAGACTTGCCCACTTGATCTGTGGAGGGTGGAAGCTCTCGCATGTCCTCGGGCTCCCAGACAGAAGCATTCTGACGCCAATCTGTTGGTGTGGAGGCTGCATTAGGAAATGTGCCCCCAGAGGCCCTTTGCCTTTCTTCTAAATACTTGCACAAGTAATAGGCATGTTTTAAAAAAATTGGAAGCTATATCTTCATATGAAGAAGAAAGCACTCAAAACTGCCCAGAGTTAAATTCTGCTAAATTTGCTCCTAGACATACATTTGTATGACATAATGTGTATCATACTGCTTTGTACCATCACAGGGTCATATTGCATATGATACTTGGAAATCTATTCATTCATTCATTCATTCATTCGTTCCGCTCGTTTGTTCATTCATTCATTTTTTGTTTATTTATTTATTTAGATTTTTGGGTCATACCCAGAAATGGTCAGGGTTACTCCTGGCTCTGCAATCAGGAATTACTCCTGGTGGTACTTGGGGAACCATAAGGGATGCCGGGATTGAACCTGGGTGGGCTGCATGCAAGGCAAATGTCCTACTCTCTGTGCTCTCTGCTCCAGCCCCAGGAAATTCATTTTTTTAATCTGGTATTTTGTCACTAATATATTACCACAAGTGAATTTACTGTTACAATGAATACATACTATTCATTGTAAAAATGTGCATAACTTACCAAGTCATTCCTATTTCGAACATTTATCTTGTTGCCAACATTTTGCTCTTTAGTCATTTTTGCACAAATATCCCCCAAAAAAGTTTTTTGTTCATTTTTAGGCCACAACATTGGTGCTCTGGGATTACTCTTGGATCATTCCTGCAGGAGCTGGGGGACCATATGGGGTGCTAAAGACAGAACCTAGGTTGGCAGCGTGCAAGGCAAGCACCCACTGTGCTATCTGCACTACCACTCTGGTCCCACACAAACATGAAAAATTCTTAATGTTTATTCAAATTTTTCCATAGGAGAGATTTCTGGAAGTGGAATTGCTGAGTCAAATGTTCTAAAATTTGAAAGGATCTTAGCATCTATACATATTCAAATTTCTCTATTGGTAACTTGTGTGATGTCAATAATGTATCTACAACATGTTCAGCCACAACAGGTAATGTTCATGTTCCATCATCATCATCACCATCACCATCGTCATCATCATTCTCATCATCTTCATGAAGACAGCTAATGCTAATTAAGCTCTTAGTATGCGTCTGGCAAAGTTTCTAGGTATGGTATTCATAGAAACTCATTTCATAGTTACAACAGTTCTGTCGTAGATTCTAGGATTATTCAAAATGTATGGTTGGAGGGGCCGGAGAGATAGTCCAGCAGGTAGGGTGTTTGCCTTGCACCCGGCCTGCCTATGCTGGCCTGGGTTCGATCCCCAGCATCCCATATGGTCCCCCCAGCACCACCAGGAGTAATTCCTGAGTGCAGAGCCAGGAGAAACCCCTGAGCATTGCTGGGTGTGACCCCCAAAATAATGTATGGTTAGAAAATGATTATTTAAAGAAAACTGAAGTAAGGGAGCTGGATAGATAGCACAGCGGGTAGGGCATTTGCCTTGCATGCGGCTGACCTGGGTTCGATCCCCAGCATACCACATATGGTCCCCAAGTACTGCTAGGAGTAATTCTTTTTTTTTTTTTTTGGTCCCCCGTGCGGGCGGGGGGCGGGGCGGGCCCCCTTGAGTGAAGAGCCAGGAGTAAGTACTGAGCATAGCTGGGTGTGACGCAAAAATAGCAAGAATAAATAAATAAACAAATAAATAAACAGAAGTAAGTAAATAGGAAAAGAGAACAAGCAAAATACAACAAATGAAACCCAAGTTATTTTACCATCAAAAAACCCAGACCTATTTTTATAAACATATAAAAACGTAAGTGTGTGAACATACATTTTATTTATTTCTTTAATTTTTTTATTTACTATTTCATTATCCAACACAAATCCCACCACCAGTGTGTTCCCACCACCAAAGACATTCGTTTCCCACGCCCCCGTCCCCCATGCCTACTCCTCAGCTGGCTCCAATTATATTGACCATTGTAGCCCATATATGTCAATGGTATTGATAAAGTCACCACTTTTTTTCTCTGTGAACATATATTTAAAATTAAAAAAAATAGACCAGATCATACTACATGTACCAGTGAACTACACTGAAACCTTTGTTTTTTTTTTTATTTTTTGGGTCACACCCAGCTATGCTCAGGGGTTACTCCTGGCTGTTCACTCAGGAATCACTTCTGGCAGTGCTTCCGGGGACCATATGGGATGCCAGGGATGGAACCTGGGTTGGCCGCGTGCAAGGCAAATGCCCTACCCACTGTGCTATCGCTCCAGCCCCAACTTTTGTATTTTTAATTCTTCAAGAATCTACAGTATATTGTGGTAATTTCCAGGGCAATTAACATAGCTTTCCCCATTTCCCTTCACAGTTTCTGACATTCCATTGTTTGACTATGTCTTACAGACTCATGTCTCAACTCCCCTACCAGGCTGTTCTCATATTTATAGCACAGTCAATGAAATTTAGCCAGGAAAGAAAAGGACTCTGAGCAAATCAACACATTATTTCTTTGATGATGATTACTTAAAGTCTGGGTGGGACTGGACCCAAGTCACCAATCGAGGGGCATTGTGACCGCAGTGGTAGCCGTGGGTGGCTTTGCCTGCCTGCGGCTGCCCGGTTCCGTAGCTTCCATTTGGGTCCCCGCCTGTGGGTAGTTCTGAGCAAGAGCCAGGAGTCCCCTGGCTCCTGTGCCAAAGGTTAAAAAAGGAGCCTGTTCTGGGTGGTTCTGTTGTTATTTTCTTCCATTTGACAAAATTTAAGGAAAATAACCTCGAGTTGGCGTTCAAAATGAAGTTATGCTGAGAATCTCGACTGGAGAAATAGAAAATAATCTGGACTCCTGACTTGTTGATTATAGTTAACTTTTAGAAAGAAAAGGCTGCTTTCTACCGAGAGCATATTATCTCTGAGAATTCAGTCAGATTAAAAATTGCACTGGCTAATCTGAGAATGCCACCCAAAGTACGTTTAAACTGCTAGGCTTTCTTCAATGTCTGTTCACCACTGGCTGCAGTTGGTACAGTTGGTACCAGCCCCAGCGTGTTTTTGTGGGAGGCACAACATTTTTGATGGATACCAACATTTTTGATGCCTCTGTTCAAGAGGCATCAGAACCTCTTGAACAGAGTGGAAAATCACTGGAGAAGCGCTCCAAAGGCCTGGTTTCTGATAGTGGCTGTGCCAGTGGTGATCTTGAGCGAGCCTTTTTTTCCTTTTTGAGCTTAATGCAAATGGTGGTTGCATTCGCAGTTTGAATAGGTGAGCTGTGAGGGCCTTATCAACTCACATCCTCAGATGTCCGAAGCAAAACCTTCCTCTGTGAATCTGGGCATGTCAGTTCATGCTTTCTGAAGAAGCATTTTAACTCTGGCATGTAGATGCGACATTTTCTACGATGGAAAAATACAGAAAGGAGAGCATATGATACAGACTTAGCGTGAGAGTGATAAATGAGCCAAATTGGCTGCCTGGTTTCTCAGAGCAGAGAGAACTAGAGGGTGCTATTCATTCTCTCCTACCTTCAGTCCTTTCCACACAGCTTTAGAAGCATGATTTAGAATACTCATTGGGGGCTGGAGCGATAGCCCAGCGGGTAGGGCGTTTGCCTTGCCGCGGCCGGCCCATGCCGCCCGGGTTCGATCCCTGGCAACCCATATGGTCCCCCGAGCACCGCCAGGAGTGTGATTCCTGAGTGCAGAGCCAGGAGTAGCCCCTGAGCATTTCCAGGTGTGACCACCCCCCAAAAAAAAAGTAGAATACTCATCAGGAGGGTACAGGGGGTAAGCTGGCAGGGAACAGTCACTGATATTAAAGAGGCAAATAAAAGTACTAACTTATATACATACAAGAATGATAAGTGTGTGAACTGTACATTAAGAGCAACAGAAAATGCACAAGAATGATTGTCTCTAGGTAATGAGGTTATAGGTAATTCCAGTTTTCTCTCTGTATCATGCCATGCTACATTTTCTCAAAATCACTCACGTGCCAAAGAATAGGCATTTCTGGGATCATCATAAACATACAGTAAGAAGACTTCAAATTCACTCCCTACTAAGTGCTATTGAAAATCTCTTTGGATAGTTAAAAACTAACAGCATCCTTTACTTTGTCTTTTTTATTTCTCATTTTTCCTGATAATTATCCATTTATTTTAAAAAAGGAAAACAGCCTCAGTGGTGCAGCTGCCCACCCTACGTTCATTCTCTCTTCATTACTTCTTAATGAAACCTTAATTTGGGAGAGAAATGTGAATGAACTCAGAAAACATCCCCATCTGGTAGGATTTCTTGTAGATGGAGGTAGACATTTAATAAGTTCTAGCAAATGGAATACAAGTAGATGTTGAATGAGATTTTATTTCTTTTTTTTTCTTTTTGCTTTTTGGGTCACCCCAGTGACACTCAGGCATTATTCCTGGCTCTTTGCTCAGAAATTACTCCCTGAAGGTGCTTGAGGGACCATATGGGATGGCTGGAATCGAACACGTGTCAGCTGCGTGCAAGGCAAATGCCCTACCTGCTGGACTATCGCTCCGGCCCCTTGAATGAGATTCTTAAGAGACTTCACTGGCATATTTGTATCTGTATGTCCCTACCCTCTTGCTCAGTTCTTCTTCTGCCTGGAACTCAGAGGTGGTGATCGTTTTGTAATGAGAAGACTAAGGCAAGAAGTCATGAAATAAACAATGCAGCAGAAATAAAGGCGCCTGGGGTCCTAGGGGGCATCTTAGAGTCACTGTATCTGTCCAAGTCACTTTCGTTCCAACTTCAGATTGCAGGAGAAATTCCTTATCATGTTGCTACTGCAATTGTGTGTGTGTGTTTGTTAGCTATAGTGAAGCATAATATCTAATGTATATACCCACTTAAAAATAACTTGTATGCCGGGCCGGGGTTTGATCCCGGCATCCCATATGGTCCCCGAGCACCGCCAGGAGGTAATTCCTGAGTGCAGAGCCAGGAGTAACCCCTGAGCATTGCCGGGTGTGACCCAAAAAGCAAAAAAAAAAAAAAAAAAAAAAAAATAAATAAATAAAAAACAAAAACTTTAAACCTAATTACCACGATAATCTTAAAAAAGAAGAACTTTTTAGGAAAAAAAAAACAATTGAAATTCACTTAGGATGGAAATAAAAGGAATGTTCTAATAAATATTAAGGATGGTCTCTGAGGCTACAATAAATCTAATCTGTTTCTCATTGTCAATGTTTCATGCACAGTGCTAAGTTCATTATTTCTACATTTGGGGACAATAAGTTTGCTAATATATCCCAGCAACTAGAAAATCAATGTGTCACCATATGCCTGAACTGAGACCATTTTTCATGGTTTATGCTCCTCCAGATAGTGCAAAACAGACTTTGACTTAAAGAAGCACCAACTTGGGGATAGTAACTTGAAATGTCAGTTGGAAAACATGTTAGAAAATGGGGTCTGTACATGCACCCTCTGTTTAGCTGCCTTCTGCAGCTCCCTGATCGACACTACGAATTCCCCCACCAGAGATAGGTTTGTTTTTTTTGCAAAGCAAATCCTTCTGTCCCCAAATGCTTCATGCTAAAAAACCAGGGTGGGAAGAGAAGAAAGGTCAAAAAAGGTAAAGATACAAGGTGAAAATAGCCTGAGCTAAAACAACCTTGAAAAGTTGTTTATTAACATCAAGCTTTAATTTTTTTTTTTTTTTAGAGAAGCAGGTAGGTATAATACCTCCTAGGAAGCTAGTGACTTGGTTCGAATTAAATCTGAAGTCTAGTCCTGATGCCCTTGGGGTGAGCGGGGAGACTCAGAGCAGGTAGCTTGAGGTAGCCTCAATAATGTTATTATTCTCTTCTGGGGCCCACACCATGACCCTGAAGCTCTCAGGTAGGGTAGGGTGGGGGTGGGGGGTCAGCATTTGTACAGGTCCACATGAGCTCCCGCCTGGCGCGAGCATTTATTTCCTGCCGTCCCCAAGGAAGCAAGCACCGTGTTGTAGTGTTGTACCTTTTTGATCCAGGCAGCATGGAATTTGTCCCTATCGTCCTAGTTTTGGGGGTGGGAGCTGTGGTTGTCAGGCTGAGGCCAGGCTCTGCTCTTTGCAGGAGAAAAGTTGGCCTTCCCCTCTGCCCAGGCTTCCCGGGCCTATTGTTTGTTCACTCAGACAGGAATTTCAGAAAGCAAGGACATTTTATTGAAATAGAGTGAGTTACGCATTCAGGCAGAGGCAGGGTAATTGCGAATGGGAGCGTGCTGCGCTTGTTCTTGCAAAGCTGATTTTTATAGGCCTTTTCTAAGCTGCCCTGGCTTGTAGTTTTCTGTGCAGATAAGAGTTCATTCTGGGGTGTGTTCATGGTAAAAGGACTTTGAATTCTGGTGGTCCTCTTCCTTCAAAGGCTTATCAGGGAGGTGTTTCATTTTTTTTTTTTAAAGATCACATTTCTGTTTTATGGCTTTTTGAAATTTATTGCCATGGGGCCCCTAGCTGACTGTATATTTCATCTACTCCCAGCCCCAGCTGTTGCTCCAAGGCAAACTGGAGAATAAGTAATAAGAATAAATGCTCAGCGTAGAATCTAATGATACGAAGGTGTTGGTGATTCAAGCTAAGGAGGGAGTTCTAGATTTTTCCAGGTGATTCCGTAGCTCCAGAGAGGAAAGTGTTGGGATGAAGAGAGGATGCTAGGGACGGGAGTTGTAGTCCAATGGGTAGGGGTTTGCCTTGCATGCACCTAGGTTCAATTCCCGGCTTCTCAGATGGTGGGTCCCTGAGCACCACCAGGAGTAATTCCTGCTTGCAGAGCCAAGAGTAACCCCTGAGCATTGTCGGGTGTGACCCCTAAATTTTTTTTAAAAAAGAGAGAGGAAGCTACGGTGGTGTAAGAGAGGAAGTTAGGGTGGTCTATTGGGGGTGGGAGGAGCATGACTGGAGGGAGGGAGAGAGGAGGAAGTATCTCCATCCATCTCATCTTCCGCTCCCTCCTCTGTGCCTGTGGAGAGTCAAGTGACAGCCTGGGTAGCATTTTGGCAGCTGCATTTATGACAAGACTGTCTGGCATTTCCCCTGGCTTCCATGCTTAGGTTGAAGGCCACCATTTCCTACCTACTGAGCTCAAGGGAGGGGCGGGGAGGGTGGGGAGTGTTTTCATGCCATAGTAACTTCCTTTCAAGAACTGATGTGAAAAAATCTTCTTTTTGGCTAATGACATCACCAAGGGATGAAGATTTCCTGATGTGTTTAGTCTTTAGTGTGCTTGATGGGAAGTTAAAATAGATGCTGAAAAGGTTCACTCATTCTTTGGAGAAACTTAAGATTCAGCCAGAAAAAGAGAACTCAAAGGAAGGACCCGCAAGCCAACAGAACTTAGTTTCGTTTATTTAAAAACTCATCAAGGAACTCTGCCAAAACACTCTTAGCAACAGTTAAAAAAATTTAGCACAAACTTGAAAATTATTTCTTCTTATTAGAAATTGTTTTTCCCAGATCAAACTCTTTGGCAGTATTCTAGTGCTTCTGTATTCAGAACAAAACTTGGTGATAAGAGGTAGGAATTATAGTAAGGATTTCTCTTTTTTTCAGAGACAAAACTGAAGGGTGGCTAAGCATAGGTAGACTCACAGAAGGAGCCAAGAATCTGCCTATTCTAAGCATAGGTAGAAAGAGCCACTGGAGGTACATGTGACCAATAACTATATGCATGTATGTGTGACTATATATAATGTATAAATATATACAAATATATGTACTAATATACATCCACAGGTAAGTACTAAAATATTTTTTTTTTATTTTTTGCTTTTTGGGTCACACCCAGCAATGTTCAAGGGTTACTTCTGTCTCTGCACTCAGGAATTACTCCTGGTGGTGTTCAGGGGACCATGTGGGATGCCGGGGATCAAACTAGGTCAGCCGCATGCAAAGCAAATGCCTCCCCGCTGTACTATCACTCCAGTCTCAGTACTAAAATATTTTCACTGCTAGGAAGTCAGACTGAGAGAGGAATTTGAAGGTTACTGGTTCAAAGACATTTTGAACCAGTCAAAATATCTGAACCAATCAAAAGGCCAGGGTGGGTTCTAGTCCCGGTCCGTCAACCCAGCAGAGCTTTGCCAGAAGCCAGAGGAACCCCCACACTATAAGGGCCACCATTTTCAACATCTAGACTCCACAGCTCGTCAGAGCTCCACCAGCAGAAGAGCTGATCACAAGCCTTGCTCATCAGAGTCCCACTCTACTGCAGTCTACTCAAGCCCAGGTATGCCTGATCCAGAGACTCAGAGACACGGGGTAGAGCTGCTACCGGCTCTCCCTGTGCCCAGCTGATCATGAGGTGACCAGGAGGGAAGGCAGGCTCTAGCCCTGGCCTGCCATCCCAGCAGAGCCTCACCAGAATCCAGAGGAACCCCCACACCATGAGGGCCGCCATTTTCAACATCCAGACTCCACAGCTTGTCAGAGCTCCACCCAGCAGAAAAGCCAATCTTTTCCTGCTCATCAACAAACGCATGAGATGAGAGGCTACTACAAGAGTATCTCACCTACATGGCAGAGCCTGGAAAGCTACCTGTGTCATATTTGATATGCCAAAAACCAGTAACAATTATAGACTTCATTCCCATGACCTGAAGGAATGGTTTGGAGGCTCTTCATGTTCCTAAAGCAATGGATACCCTTGGGCTACACTAGCATGTGACAGGGCATATGGAGATGTTACTGGCGCCTGCTTGAGTAAATCAATGAACAGTGGGAAGACAAGTGGTTCAAAGATATTAGAGTTTTTGATGCTGAAATGATTACAATTAGGACATTTTGAAGTATTTTTTTTGGTCTTAGATAAAATTTGCAAAGCCTCTAGAATAACTTCTTTCCTGCTGTGTGGCAAGTTTCATGAAGATGAAACTCTTATTGCTCATATGGAATAATGGTATTCCCTGGGCCTGGCATGAGGCCAGCACAAAGAACTCACTTAAGGAATATTTGCCAAGCAGATGAATGGTTAGTGGGCTGCCACGATACCCACATTCTCTGCATTTCCATCTACCGACATTTCCATCTAACAATGTTAGAGCCCATAGCAGTGAGAATAGTGAAAGCAATAACCTTCATCCAGTGTGAAAAGTAGGCAAGCCATTCACAAACTTAAGCAATTCATTTTGAGAGCCAATAACTTTCAGCGCACCTCACAATAAATATTGATCCACCTACTCTGATGACCTTGACCAGGGGATGCAACAATTAAAACCAAAAGAACACCCAGTGGTCCAATCAGATTGGATTCTTCCACAGACATGTTTACAGAAATCACTGCATAAACATAACTTCTTCACCTTTTTCTGTAGGGGAGAGGCACACTGAGAGGTGGTCAGGACTTACTTTTGTGCTTAGGGATCACTCTTGGCAATACTCAGGGTGCTAAAGATTGAACCCAGGTCAGCCACATGGAAGGAAATGCTCTCCCCACTGCACTTTTCTTCGGCTCTTTTACTGAATTCTTTTTAAAAAAAAGGAGGGCCGGAGGCGATGGCCGCAGGGGGTACGGGCGCTTGCCTTGCACTCGTAACTCCGGGCCGTGCTCGGCCGGGTTCGATCCCGGATCCCATATGGTCCAGCACCGCCAGGAGTGATTCCTGAGGTGCAGAGCCAGGAGAAACGCCCCTGAGCATCGCTGGCCTTTTGTGCCCACAAAAGCAAAAAAAAAAAAAAAGGATAAAGAAAACAAAATGAATGTAAAAATGAGAGGTGAGATATAGGTTAAATATAGGTAGACCTTCTTGATTCGGGGTTGTCAAATTTAGACTGCTGCCACTAAACAAACAGATAAAAACAATCGAATTCCTTGTTTGGTTCTTTGGACCTTCAGATTTTCCTCCTGAGAAGAGATCCTGCAACAGGTTTCCTCCTGCCTATAAGCTTTCTTCTAGAAAATTCTACCCTATTTGTTTTTCTTATGTTTCCAAAGGCAAACAGCTTTTCACTGGCAAATCTCCTTGATAAGAATAACTTAATTCTGACAAACATTGATTCCAAATTCCACTGCCACGTTTCCACTGAGCCACTCAGATGTTTTTATACCTTCAGATCATATCTTTCTCTCCCTTGCTCCTTGTCACCCTTCTAATCCAGGTCCAGCCTTTCTGGTATCTCTTTCACCTCATCTCTTTCACCTTGAACGCCTGTCAACATTAGATTGCAGCCGAGGCCACCAGTCTGGTGATATGCCAATCAGAGGAGCAGCCGGGCCCAGCATATGGCTGCTGATGAAACCGAATGACGATTGGGAACAGAGAAGCCTTGAACAAAAAATAAATCTGTGCAGCTGACTTCCCACTAACTTGGGGAGGATGCAAAATGACAGCAGTCTTTCTTAATCTAGAGCCCTTATCTGAAACAATGAAATGCAAGGAGGTCGAAGTTGAAGTCAACGATTACCACATAGGTAGATAATTAGTGCTCTCTGACTTTCCCTATCTCACGCCCTGGTGTTCTCAGCAAAGATGAAGTAATGACAAAAAGGCTATTCTTGTTTCTCTTGAGCAATGCTGTCTGCCCTTCAATCCTCCAGGACTTTTGTCCTAATCAAGAGGATTGTGGTAACCAAGAGGACTGTGTTATTTGGAGCTCCCTGGAAGTAAAGTCAGCGAGTGAGAAATCACAAAAGTGTGACCCTCTTGCTGGTACAGCTTGCTGACTCTTTCTGATGTTTGTACGGATTGTGGGCAGCTATGGCACCACAGGGAAAAAGACAGGGCTGTTAAAATTCCTAACTTCTGCTCTTTCCATTCAGTCAACTGAAAAGTTGATGGAAGACAATCAGAGTCTTACTTGTCTCTGCAATTAGAATAATCATTTGCATCCTCTGTTTCTCCCCTTATCCCTTCACACATTTCCAGGCAGATTAAAATAGTGTGTGTGGCACTCACTAGAGAGTTTTAAAGTATAGAAGGGTTATCCAGAGGAATGAAGTGAAGACATGCTAGTTCAGAGGTTCCCGAACTGATTTCACCTACTACCACCATTTCAGAAAACCACTCTCTCGATGCCTCTTGGAAATCGACCTTCCTTAAAAAAGAACAAATAGCTTCCCCACCCCTCAATGCAGCAGAGACTACTAGTTGCTCCACTCCCCCTTCGGGATGATCCCAGAGTCCTTTGCAGGGGGTAAGTATTACCCACTCCAGAAAGCACTGCTAGAGAGAGTTTTGAGCTTTCTTTACTTCATTCCAGTAGGCTTGCATGTGGACTCCATGACATGTTTTCTCGCCGACTTGTCCCTTGCTTCTCTTTATAAAACAGTTTCTCACTTGTGTTCCTCTCAATTATCCTTTCCATTCCATCTAGCAAAACCACCAACACATTTTCTTCCCAAAGGCTTTTCCCCTACATTCTAATTCTGTCTTCCTTTAAACACCCAGCACATGGCCACCCTGCTAGTGCAGGGTCTATTTCCTAGGTAACACGGAGCAAGTTGAGCCTCTGAGCTTCTGCCCACAGCCCCCACGGCGCAATCTCACAGCCAGGAGAATCCTGTTATTGGCCCGGAGAGACCTTGACTGGTGAAGCATCCCCCTGAAAATGACTAACGACTCCCTTTAAAAACGGGGTTGATGGGGCTGTCGCAGTAGTCCAGCAGGTCGGGTGTTTGCCTTGCATGTGGCCAACCTGGGTTTGATTCCCCCCATTCCATATGGTCCCCAAACGCAGTGCCAGGAGTAACCCCCCTGCGCATTGCTGGGTGTGACCCAAAAAGAAAAAAAAGGATTTATTTGCAGGGGTCTCCTAACAAAATACCATAAGAGAAGTGGCTAAAAAAAAAAAACAACCAAAACACAAAAACCAAAACAAACCAGAGATCATTTGCCTTTTAGCTCTGGGGGAGGTGTGGGATTAAGGTGCGGGCAGGGCCGAGCTTCCTCTGACAGTGCAGAACATGGTACCACTTCCCCCTACCTGCTTCTGCTTGTGCCAGGAGGTTGCACAACTCCTGACTTCTCATGGCATTCTCCTTGCTGTGTCTGAGAGTCGAGGCTCCTTTTCCAAAGGGGCCCCAGTCAGAGAGGATTAGGAATCTACTGCGGTATAACTCATCTCTACTAATTATACCAGTAATGAACCCATTTCAAAACAAGGGCACATTCTGACACAGTTAGGACACAGCCTTCCATGAATAGACTTTTTTTTGGGGTTGCGGGGCAAAGGGAGACACAATTCAGCCTCACAGATGCATTTTCCTGCTTCTGAATTTCTACTCTGTGGCCACTCTCCATCAGCGGTATCATTCTTCTCAAATCCTCATAAATGCACTGAACCTGCCTGAACAGTCTCTTGCATCTGAACCCACAAAATGAGGACTCCTACTTATTTTCAGCTTACT